>JAQQSW010018602.1:0-11210 GCA_028646575.1 Pseudocheirus occidentalis | reverse complement strand
TCCCTTCCCCCACTGCTTCCTTGCCCCGGGGGCAGATTGGCCGAACTGCTTTACCACCCCCAAATTAATTTTCAAAGTTTCACTTTCACTAACTGTCTCTGAGGATTTTAAGATCCCCTTAGGCAGGTGTTTTATATTTTCTTTGAAGTAGACTCAGGCTAGGGTTTGGGAGGCTCCACTCCTCCAGGCTGCCCTGGGGCTTAGCGTGGCTGTGGCTGTGGTTTTGGGCTGGCTGCTGCGGTGTGAGCTGCCCCTCTCCCGTCCCTGTTCCTCATGCCTTGGCAGATGTGGAGGTGCTGGAGGCTGTAGATCTCTCCTGCAGACTGGCTGTGGGGCTTGGCTCAGCTCAGCCAGGCTCCTTCCCACTGCTGGGCCTGGCCATGGTCTCAGCTTCAGGCTGTTCCAGCCTCCGCTCCCAGCTGCTGCGATGAGCAGCTGCTGCTGAGCTGCCTTCAGCGAGAAATGTGTTTTAGGTATTTTTGTGTGAGTCTTAGAGTCCTAGACTTTATTTGGGCTCATAATTTTCTGGGTGTTTAGGGTGGTGATATGTATGGCTATATGTGTATATATAATGGTTTTATACAATCTAGTGTACTTTTTTGTGTAAGTGTACAATTTTACTAATAAATGTACAACTTTACTAATCCAGAAAGAGCTAGTGCCAACATTACAAGAACAAATGCTAAGCCTTACACTTGGGTTTCAAACATTAACTACACAAGTAAAGGAAGACAGGGCATAACTGTAGAAGGACTGGTTCAAAGAACAATTAAGGGTTTTAAATGAACCTACAATTCAAGATGATCCAATAATGTACCATAGCTCCCTCAAAAAAAAATTGAACCACTTCAGGTGGAATGAAGAGAAGCACTTTGACTAGAATGAGCAAAGTGAACATCCCATGATACTGTGTCCTAGTTGTTGTGGTGGTTTGTCTTTCATTCTCAAAGAGGACCAGGACATCAGGAAGGTGATGCCATGACTTGCAAGTGAATGGGACCTAAGTGAGGGTGGGCTGTATAAGATTACCAGCCTCACTTTCTCATCTAGGCTCATCTAGGTCCAGTGACCAGATATTGATCAGGATGACTGGAGATGATCCCCTGTGTCCTGATCAGACCAGATCAACATATTTTATGATAGGTCAGAGGCCCATTTTAGGAAGGACACTGACAAAGAGGAAAAGCTTTCCAACCCATGATGCTGGCAGGACTGGAGAACAAGGCCATACAAAAAGTAGTTGAAGGAATTGGGGATATTTTGCAGGGAGAAGATAAAGTTTTTGGGACATGACAGCTATCTTCAATATTTGAAGGTCAGTCATGTGGGAAAAGGATTTGATTTGTTCTTCTTGACCTCAGATTTATAGAGGCAGATTCTTGCAACATGAAAACTTATCTAACAATGAGAGCTGTCTGAAAGAGGGATGAGTTACCTTGGAGACAATTGACTTCACCCAGAAGAAGCTGGGTAAGTACTTGACAACTGTGTTATAGGAAGAATACTCACTCAACTGCAGTTTGGCTACATGGCCTTGTGGTCTGGTGTAAATATGCAATTCAGTGACCCTGCTCAACATTTGAGTTTATATGACATATTTGATTCAATTATCAATCAATGCCTGCATTTCTCTGTTACATAGCCAGTCTTTTGGAATATATTTGGACATCTCACAATTTCTCTTCTCTGTAGGCTGGAAGGATGTCTTGCCAAGGAAACAGTGGTAGCTGTCACTATGGCAATGTCTCTTGGGTTCTATGACTGTATCCCAAGAAATAAATGATCGGTTGTCTCTCTTTCATCTGTCCACATTCCACCCAGTCTGGCCATGTTATTATCCTTTGAATCAGACCTGTATGTCACACCTGTGCCTAGATTTTCCCTAGTCACCTTCACTTCTGAGAATTATCACATCCCTTCAAGGCTGAGTTGAAGTACCACCTTCCTGTGCTCCCTGAACAGCACATTTATGGAAATTGGAATGATACAGAAAAGCTTAGCATGGCTTCTGCCCAAGAAAGGACATGCCATGTTGGGAAGCATTCCATATGTTTTTTTGGTTCCAAGAGAAGGTTTTTTGGGAAGGAGAGATGGAAAAGTTTAGGGTAGAGATAGTGAGACTAAAAACAAAAGAAGAAAAAAGAATCAACAAAACAAAAACGTCAAAGGAACAGGAAATGGAGGAGGAGAGATAAACAGAAATATTTTAGAATTAATATGTTGAATGAGTTATATACCCTAAAACAGTGATATGTAATAGAAAATCTGGGTTACATAGATATATTTTTCCTATTCTTTGTGTTTGAAAATGCTCACATTATTGCTATATGTCATGTTCATAATAAAATGAAATTAAACTTCTGAAAAGTGTCACAGCAGACTATTCCTGACACCTGCCTGCTTTGGCCAATGCTCTCTCCCTCCTCAAATTATTCATATTTACTTATTTGTAAATGTTTATACCCACAGGAGAATGTAAAGTCCTTGAGGGCAAGCACTGTTTTGATTTTTTTTTTTGCTTTCATGCCCTCAGCACATGATTTTCACAGAAAAAGTCTTTAACAAATGTTTGTTGAATTAAAAGGCATCATGAGCAACAGACTTGGCAGTCAAGGTCAGGATTTGAGTTAAGTAGAGAGCAGACAGGACACACAGAAAAAGGAGGAAATGTTGTGCTCGTAAGCCAGTTGAGTTCAACAGAATGGCTGGAACTTGAAACTGAGTTTTACTGATGTTTCTTATCTCAGCCCAAACTTGCCTTAGCAACTTACCATGCCCAGCTCTGCAGGCTCTTGCAACAGTTTCAATCCCCTTCAGGGAATAAAGAGGAAATAAATGGAAGGGAAGAAAATGGGCATTTCGGCACAGGAGTGAAAGTTGAAAAACCAAAACCCAAAGAGAAAAGGACAAAGAGAAAGCCATGGGTGAAAAGCATGGATGTGAATTAGACAACCTTGGCAGATCTCAGACATAATGACCGTCCTGATTCAGATGCCTTTGCTTCTCCCAGTCCATTTGATTTTTTCTTTCTTCCTCTTCAAGAAACAGAGATTTGGAAGTGAAAGGGAATTCAGAGATTTTTGAATATAAACCCTCAAGACCACCTAAGAAATAGAAAGCATTATCAGGAGTTGATCCTAAATCTTTTCATTCTAAATTCTGCACACTTTCCACTGTATCAGGCTGCTTCCATTGCTGGGTCTTCTCTGTTAATCATCTAGGATTTGTAAGCTGCTCATCAAAGACCTGATTGGAATCCTGACAAATCATTTATACTGGCAGACCCAGTCAAAGGCACCTTTTACAACAAGATATTTTACACACACACACACACACACACACACACACACACACATACCTATATATAGGCACATGCACACACATATCTATACATATGCACACTTGCCTCCACATGCACACACACATGAGTGGTGTCCCTCAGTCCCCCTTTACACGCTATTTTCTATAAATTGAAACATCTTTGGGCTAAGATGATTTGGTATTACTAATTCAGTGCTTTGTGCATAGTTTCCTTGGCATTCACATTAGAACATTTTAAGATGATGGGAATATGATTTTTTTTAAGGAAAGAAGAAAAAGAAAATTGTTTAGAAGGAACAAATGGCATGATGTTAGTCTCTTTTATATTCAGGATTGAAAAGAAGGGACATCAGAGCCATATTTTATTTTATTTTACTTTATTATTTTGTTTTTCCACATCTTAGAGTGGTCAGTTTTATTGCTAGAATTTTATTTGATTGCTAGAGAACTTATAGGGACAAGTGTACCCAACAAGGTCACCAGCATGGCCAAGATGATGGTCTCAGGCACCCAGGGGACCTGTGAAGAGTAGGAAAAAGTCTTCCTGCTAGGCAATGGCCCAACACACCCAGAGCAAGATATAGGGAGAGAAACCTTCAGTGGTTGCAGATAGGACACATTCCCAGAAGGGCGTTGGCCTGCTCAGCCCTAGCTGATCTTTATAAGCCTAGACAAAGGGTTTTGTGAATCATACTTAAGTTAAGGATCATGTCAAAGGAACAACAGATGCCCAAGCAGCTATGAAGCTTTACTGAAAGCTGCAAAGGGCCCAACAGCAAAACAAAGCTCATCTTAAAAAAGGGGTATGTAAGGGGGGACTAGAGGGGGTGTAAGAAAGGACAGATTTGGGGAAGGCGTATTCAATATGTTTACCATCTTAGGGTTGGATGTAGAGGAGAGATGGGAAGAAAATATGTAGCTCAAAAGCTTTGGGAAATGAATGTTGACAATTAAAAATAAATTTTAAAAAATAAATGAAGGGGGTTGCCTCACAGTAATTTCTCCAGCCTCCCTGGTCCACAATGATGAGTTCTGCAGCTACTTCCTCCTCCTGGTAAAGTTAGATGAGATCAGAACTTACTCCCCTATGAGGTAAAAAGAAAGCTCCTCCCAACAGGATACCCTCACTTCTAAATGAGGAAATTGAGGACTTGAGCTGTGACTTGTCCCAGGGCATAAAAGTCATAAGCAGAAGAATCTGGATATGAACCAACATCTTCCTGACTCCACACTGGGGGCTCTTATATACTCCAATATTCATATTAGTCTATTATTGTAACCTATAGAGAATTTTTTAGCCAAAAGATTAAAATATCAAAAAAGACCTAACATCCAAATGGCCTAATGTAAATTTTTTACTAGATCAAAGATTTTATCAGTATAAGGAAATTTTTGGTGAAGAAATCCTCTCCATCAAGATAGATTAGCATCTGCTCTGCAGCATACTGTCTTCAAAAACTGCTAGGGACACTGAGACTTTAAGTTACTTTACAATGACCACACAGCCAATATGTATCAATAGTAGGACTTCATAGATCAGAGGTAGAACCCAAGTCTCCTGATTGCATGGTTGGTCTTCTGTTTTCTATACTATACTTCTGCCTTCTTAAAATTAAGCCTTAAAAAACTAAAGCCTTATAAATCATTAGGGGAGGAGAGAGAGGGTGGAAGGAGGGAAGGAAGGAAGGAAGGAAGGAAAGAAGGAAGGAAGGAAGGAAGGAAGGAAGGAAGGAAGGAAGGAAGGAAGGAAGGAAGGAAGGAAGGAAGGAAGGAAGGAAGGAAGGAAGGAAGGAAGGAAATGACAAAAGAATGCATCTGACAAGTACATATATTCTGGATACACTCTCTCTCCCCAATTATAATGTGAGCTCCTCAACAGCAAGGTGTGTTCTTGTCTTTCTTTTTATTCCCAAAGTCTAGCACAGTGCCTTGCACATTCTAACTAACTAAATGATTATTGACTGATTTACTGAATGCTGGGATTTCTATTATGGCTTCAGATTTTGGTTATAGAGTAGAATAAATGGTTTTTATGTAAGGAATCTATATGAAAGAATAATTTTTTAATTAGAAAAGTCAATCCAAATTAATGGAGATATATAAACAACTAGGAAGCACAATTTGGACCTGAGAGTCAGACAGGGAATTGTCAGCTTGATGGCCTCCCAGACAGGAGCTAATGAATACAGTAATACAGTAACAATAGCTGGCTTTTTGTTGCTTCATTTCAAGATTTGCCTAGACGTTTACATGAATTAACTTATTTCATCTTCACAACTCTGTGGAGGGGGTGCCACCTTGCCCCTGGATAGATGAAGAATCTGAAGTTCAGTCGAGTGACTTATGTTTGCTCACATAGTTTGTGAGTGCCTTTGGTTTATTAGGCTTGTAGTTCTTTCACTCATTTTAGAAATAAGCAAGTCAAGTGCAGAGGAGTCCAAAGTATCCTCATTTTAAGTGGACAGACATGACTATATGTCAGTTGATCCCCCTTCCAAGACATATTTTCATGTTTTATTGAAGTACAAGCTAAATACCAGTCAATAGTGGATACAAGGGGATGGAGCAAAGATGGAGGAGTAGAAACAGGACCTCCCTTTGGCTCCAGCTTCTACGTCCTCCAATACATGTAAAAAAATTACTCTAAACAAATTTTAGAGCTACATAACCACAAAGTGACAGAGAGAAACAAATCTCCCACTGAAAGCAGCCTGGCAGAATGACAGTAAAGGTCTATTGCAGCAGACTGGGAGCTGAGCACAGTCCCCTGTGAGCCACAAGGTTCCAGTCCCAGGGCACCCAAACAAGCAGCAGCTGAAGCACACTTCAGGAGAGTGAATCACCTGCATCTGTGGAGGTTTCCTGACTTATCCACCCATAAACACCAAAGAGAAAGTAAAAGGTCAATGAGGAACTCTGCTGGTACTGGGTAGCAAAGAATGTGGTCCTGGCCCCTGCCCCTGGGACAAGAAGTGGGGGAGGCCTATTGTCTGTAGTTGCTGCCACAGCTACCTCAGGAGCACCTGGTTGCAGATTGTAGGGTGACCAAGCAACCATCCAGAGGATAATAACTCTTGCTTTTACCTGCTTGGATCTGGATCACAGTCTTAGGTTATGGGCCTGGAGCATGTGGCCAGTGGGCCAGAGATCCTGGGGACTGCATAGAGGGTGCTCTCCTAATAGCTCTGGAAGCTGCAAAGAACCCCAGCAGTTTGGTCCAAAGCTCTCTCCATTCTGGAAGCAGAGTTCTACAATGGCAAAGAGCTCAAAAGTCAAGTAATTGGCTAGCAACATGAGCAAACAGAGGAAGCACAAACATACCATACAATCCTTTTTTGGTTATAAAAAGGAGCAAGGCATGGAGCAGGAGGAAGACAGCAAAGTCAGAACTCCTGCATCAAAAGTCCCCAAGAAAAATATGAACTGATTACAGACCATGGGGGAGCTCAAAAAGGATTTTGAAGATCAAGTAAGAGAAGAGAATCAGAGGAAAAAATTGGGAAGAGAAATGAGAATGATGCAAGAAAATCATAAAAAGTGAGTCGACAGCCTGCTAAAGGAGACCCAAAAATACGCTCAAGAAAATAACACCTTAAAAATAGATTAACTCAAATGACAAAAGAGGCCCAAAAAGCCAATGAGGAGAAGAATGCCTTAAAAAGCCAAATTTGCCAGATGGAAAAAAGAATCTCAAAAACTCATTGAAGAGAATAATTGTTTTAAAATTATATTGGAGCAAATGGAAGCTAATGACTGTATGAGAAATCAAGATGCTATAAAACAGATCTAAACAATTGAAAAAATAGAGGGCAATGTCAAATATCTCATTGGGAAAACCCCTGACCTGGAAAATAGATCCAGGAGAGATAATTTTAAAATTATTGGACTACTTGAAAGCCACAACCAAAAAAAAAGGCTAGAAACCATCCTTCAGGAAATTCTCAAGGAAAATTGCCTGGATATTCTAGAACAGAAGGCAAAAATAGAAATGGAAAGAATTCATCAAACACCTCTTGAAAAAGATCCCAAAAAGAAAACTACTAGGAACGTTATAGCCAGGTTCTGGAGTTCCCAGATCCAGGAGACATATTACAATCTGCCAAGAAGAAACTTGAATACTGTGAAAACACAATCAGGATAACCCAGGATCTAGCAGCTTCTACATTAAGGGATCAAAGAGGTTGGAATATGATATTCCAGAGGTCAAAGGAGCTAGGACTAAAACAAAGAATCAGCTATGCAGCAAAATTGAATATAATGCTATAGGGAGAAATATAGTTATTCAATTAAATAGAGGATTTTCAAGCATTCTTGATGAAAAAAAAGAGCTGAATAGAAAATTTGACTTTCAAATACAAGAAGCAAGAGATTCGTGAAAAGGTAAACAGGAAAAAGAAATCATAAGGGACTTATGAAAGTTGAGCTATTGACAATCCTACATGGAAAAATTATCATTGTAACTCATGACTTTTCTCAGTATGAGTATAGTTGAAGGGAATATATATAGAAGTTTGTATGTTTGTATGAATGTATATGTGAGTGTGTGCATATGTGTGTACATGTATACATAGGCAGAGGGCACAGAATGAGTTGAATATGAAGAAATGATATCTAAATTGATTACTTACTCTCATTGAATTTGGCTTAAGGAGGGAATATTGTACATACTTAATTGGGTATCTTACCCTACAGGAAAATGGGGGAAAGGGAATAAGAGGGGGGATGATAGAAGGGAGGGCAGATTGGGGAATAGGGTGGTTAGAAGTAAATACTTTTGAAAATGGACAGGGTAAAAAGAGAAGATAGAAGAAGTGGGAGCAGGATAGGATGGAGGGAATTATACTTATTGGTCTTTTACAAAACCAGTACTGTGGAAATGTTTTGCATAACTACACATGTACAACCTATATTGAATTGCTTGTCTTCCCACTGGGGGTGGATGAGGAGGGAAGAAGGGAAAAAATCTGGAACTTAAGGTTTTAGAAACAAATGTTTAAAAATGTTTTCTTTTTACATGCAACTGGGAAATAAGATATATGGGCACTGGGGTATAAAAATCCATCCTGCCCTACTGGAAAGTTGGGTGAGAGATGAGCAAGGATATAAGAGAGAACAGATTGGGGGAAGAGTATTCAGTAGGCTTACTATTTCAGGATGGAGGATAGGGGAAAGATGGGGAGAAAAATTTGTAACTCAAAATCTTGTGCAAATGAATGTTGAAAACTAAAAACAAATAAATAAATTGGGAAAAATAATAGTGGACACAAAAGTTCAGAAAAGTGAATGTGATGTATGGTTAGCTGAAGTGAAATTGAGAATCCAAAACTAGAGAAGACAGCCTTAGGCAGAGCTCATTTGAAGGGCTGTGCTCAGTTCTGGACATCACATTTCCAGAAAGAGGAAACTGTTGGAGGAGGAACATCCAGAAAAGGCTGAGCAGAGTGAAGGGAGGACTGTAAATCATGAGGTGGGAAGGATCAGTTGGCAGAACTCAGTGTGTTTAGCCTAGAGAAAGGAAGACTTACAAATACTGCATTAACAGTCTTCAGGTATTTGTAGGTTTCTCATGTGTAAAAGGAATTCTACTTGGTCTCCAAGTATAGAACCAGAAACAATCTGCAGATTTGCTACCCTTTGCGGGAAAAAAAAATTCTCAAGGTGGTCCAAAATGGGAAGAGCTGCCACAGGAGGTATTGGCCTTCCCCCATTCTAGAGGGCTTCAAGGAAAGGCTAGATAACCATTCCTGGGAAGTGGTATTGAGATCATTCTTGTTCAGACACTGGCTGGTCCTCTGAAGTCTGCCCTAACTTAGATTCTGTAATTGGTAATTTGTGTTTCCAGCTAAGCCGGCATCTCCCCCTACCCCTAATGTTTGCTCTCTTCTCTGTTCTCTTCTTCCCTTTCCTTCCCTTCCCTTCCCTTCCCTTCCCTTCCCTTCCCTTCCCTTCCCTTCCCTTCCCTCCCCTCCCCTCCCCTTCCCTCTCCTCCCCTTCCCTTCCCTTCCCTTCCCTCCCCTTCCCTCTCCTCCCCTTCCCTTCCCTTCCCTTCCCTCCCCTCCCCTCCCCTCACCTCTCCTCACCTTCCCTCTCCTCCCTTTCCTTCCCCTTCCCTCCTCTCCCCTTCTCTTCACTTCCCTCTTCTTTTCACTTCCCTCCCCTCCTCTTCTCTTCCCTTCACTTCCCTTTTTCCTTCTCCCTTCCTCTCCCTTTCTCTCCTTTCCTTTCTTCTTCTCTGTTCTCCTCTGTTTTCTTTTGTCCTCCCCTCTCTGTTTCTTTGGAGTCAGGAAGATTTAGGCTAAAATCCTAATTTCATGGCTTAGAGTTGCAGATATCTTAAACCCTAGGATATGGTTACTGAAACGCTGTCAGTGATTAAGAATCACAGAAATTGAAAGAGCGGCTATAGAATTAGAGAAAGACCTATGTTCCCATTTACAGTCTAGGTTAAACAGACAGATTCTACAAGCTATAGACTACTCCTCTGGGCTTTTGTTCTTAAGAAAAACGATGTAGTAGTTTATCAACAGAGTGTGATTTCTGAATGTTTTGAAAAGAAAGTGATGATTACCATGATTCATTATAAACAGTAAAATGACGTTATTATGGATTAACATGATTTCCTCTTTTAATAGGATTGCTAGATCAGGGAAAGGGAACAGAGAAGGCACAGTTGATTACAGTAAGGATTTAATGAAATAGTTTACAGTGTTTTCTTCTGGTCAGGATGATAAGGGTGGGTACTATAGGTACAGAAAAGAATTGAGATCACACCAAACTCTAAAATCATGTTATTTAGTTTTTCTGAGATAAGAATTGAGTGACACTATATGTAGATTAATTTCTTATATATTAAAGAATCGTCATGTAAAAACAAAATTAAACATCTACATTTTGCTTCATCTCATGATACAAATTGCAAATAAATGGATGGAAGCTACTTCATGAAGAGACTCTCATCTTGAATTTGGGGAGTTTTATTCATTTTCATCTAAAAGCATAGATTTCATCCAGTATAAAAACTCCATGGGGTGGAATGCTTTCTACTGATGCAGATTAGCACCTTTTCTGGAATTCTGCCTCCTAAACAGTTTTCTTGGGGCACTAAGAGGTTCAGAGTCTCCCCCATGGTGACACAGTTAGTCTGGCCCAGAGGCAGGACTTTTACTCATCAGTGCCATCCCTCTGTATTCTTCAGGCCCATATCCTTCATCAGCTCCAAAATAAAGCATTGTTTAACAATTCAAGCTACCCAAAAATCTGCAGTAAGCTTGCTCCAGAAGTGAGGGGTCTCCTATGCAGGAATCATAAGCAAAGCAGGATGACCATTTGCTGGAGATAGTATGAAAGAGATTCATGGCAAATGCTGGGCAAGATAATTTCTGGATTCATTTCTATCTTTAAAATTGCCAGATTCTAAATGATTTTTGAGGTTCCTCTGAGGTTCCTCTCAATCCTATGAAAATCAGTTTCCTATAGCATTGCTTTAAGTAAAACCCCTGTGCATGTAGGAGAGTTTTATACCTAGGTTATTTTTGTTGTTGTTGTTGTTATTGTTTTTTGGGGGATGCGGAGTTTGTTGGTTTTGTTTTTTGTTTATTTTTTGCTTTCTGCAGAGGGGAAGGCAAGGCAATTGGGGTTAAGGAACTTCTCCAAGGTCACATGGCTAGTAAGTGTTAAGTGTCTGAGACTGGATTTGAACCCAGGTCCTCCTGACTGCAGGGCTGGTGCTCTATTCACTGCACCACCTAGCCATCCCCCTTTAAAAAAAAATAGAAGTCCAGAAGACTTCATTGAAATTGCAAGCATAAAAATTCTACTCTTAGTAAAGTTTTCCAGTTGGGGGTGGGATTTAGTTGAATAGATTTCAATGACTTGCCAAAAAAAAAAAA
>JAQQSW010018601.1:0-11210 GCA_028646575.1 Pseudocheirus occidentalis | reverse complement strand
TAGAATGTACACTTGACACTTGCAGTCCTCCCACCTGTCCCTCTATTAAGAGGAAAACAAATAGGTTTCATCCTCTGTTGTCTGGGACCAAGAATATTGATTCAAAGTACTCTGAATTCAGCTGCCTTTTAGTGTTCATAGGAACAGAGAGCAATAGATATTGAGGGGGAATGGGCTGTAGAGGCCCTGTAGTCCAACCCCTTCACTTTATAGATGAGGAAACAGGCCCAGGGAGATTCCATGACTTGACTTTGTCCAAGGTCATTCAGGCAGTAAATAACAGAAACTGCTTTCATTTACATTATTATGCTTGTTGTGTGTGAGTATATAATTCTTCCCTCCCCCACCCCCACTTTTTGCTCTGTATTACAGTTAACCGATTAAAAGATACCATCTAGTAGTATCTGATTTTATTACATATCTTCCCATATTTGGATCTGCTAGGTGGTACAGTGAATAGAGCACTGACCCTGGAGTCAAGAGGACTTGAGTTCAAATGTGGCCTCAGACACTTAACACTTACTAGCCTTGTGACCTTGGGCAAGTCACTTAACCCCAATTGCTCAGCCTTCCCCCAGCAAAAAACCAAATCTCCCCATTTTCTCTGAATTCCCCATATTTTTCGTTTCTCATGGTACAATAATATTCTATTTATAATCATTTGCCCTAATTATGTCATTTCTTTATCAATGGATACTCCCTTAATTTCAAGTTTTTTGCTACCACAAAAATGGCTGCTATGCACATTTTGATATAGATGAGACTTTTCTGTCATTGATTTCTTTGGGCGTATCTACCTAGGAATGGAACAACCAAGGTAAGAGGGAAAAAAATTTAGTGCCTCTTTAATTATAAATTGCTTTCTAGAATGCTGAATCATTTCATAGGCTAGGTTAAGAGTGCTGGACTTGGGGTCTGGACGACCTCAGTTAAAATCCTGTCTAGGAAACTTGGTAGTTATTTCACCCTGGACAAGTCACTTAAACTTTTTCAACCTTAGTTTCCATACTTGTAGGAAAGGGGATAATATAGCACTTCTGTCCTGGGATTGTTGTGAGAATCAAATGATATGACACCTTAAAGTACCATAGAAACGCTTGCTATCATCATCATCGTCATCATCATCATCATCGTCATCATCATCGTCATCATCATCATCATCGTCATCATTGTCGTCGTCATCATCATCATCGTCATCATCATCATCATTGTCATCATCATCATCATCGTCATCATCATCATCATCGTCACCATCGTCATCATCATCATCGTCATCATCATCATCACCATCGTCATCATCATCCTCATCCTCATCATCACCATCATCATCACCATCGTCATCATCATCATCATCGTCATCATCATCATCATCATCACCATCATCACCATTGTCATCATCATCGTCATCATCGTCGTCATCGTCGTCATCATCGTCATCATCATCATCACCATCATTATTATTCTTTATAGTTCTCTCCAAGAATGCATTATGGTGATTGCTTTCCTGTGACCTGCCTATAATACTGACTGCTTCTGTTTTTTTAATCATCTTTGCCAGTATTATAAGTGTGAAGAGAAACCTTAGAGTTGCTTTAATTTTAATTTCTTTTATTATTCATAAATTGGAGCACTTAAAAAAATACAATTGTTGATCCCCTGTGTTTCTTCTGAAAACTGTTTTGAATATCTGTTTTTTTTTCACGGCACAAAGCTAGAATTAGTTTTTTAAATTCATTTTTAAAAGACTAAGTTTAGTGAATGAAGGTGCTGATTCCAGTGATTCAATAACAATCTATAACTGGGTGTGGTTGTGTCAGAAAATTCATTGTTGATTATGTTTCTGTAAAGCCAGTTGTCTACTTTGTGGATTATTTTTGCCCAAGTTGTTAATTTAGAAAGATATTTTCCTACCAAATAGTGTGTTTCTGGCCTTACGTCGGACAATTCTCTGTCTGTATTCCCTGGGAACTTACTTTAATATTTTTCATGGTTATATGATCTCATTGACATTGGTCAGTACTCCCTCTAGTGGTTGAGGTCATGAACCATTCACGTGTTATACTTTGAGATGCTTGTTCAAGACATTCCATAAATCCTTAGAGAGATCATATTCAAATAGGAACCCAAGCGAGATATATTTTCCTTTCCCCCCCCTCCATAGTCACAAAATGCATTAGACAAACGTATTATACAAATAGGCACTTATTTACTGCTTTGAATCATCTGTTCTGCATTTTAGGATCATAGATGGGGGTCATAATGCCTCAGAGATCATATAGTCAAAACGACTCATTTTACAGATGAGAAGTCAAGAGGTTGTGACTTGTCCAAGGTCACACAGGTAGTAAACATTAGAAGTAGGATTTGAACTCAAATTTTATGGGTCCAGATCCAGGGTTTTTCCCAGTATGCTTTCCTGCCTCCAGTCATCTCTTCCCCATGGGGCTTGCTTGTGGCCACACATGTATCAGAGGCAAGATGTGAACCTGGGTCTTTGTAATTATAAGGTTGGACTTCTATTTGGTATGCCATATTGCTGATGTATCTCTTTCTCTTTATCTTTGTCTATCCATTTGTCTGGCTTTTTGTTTCTTTTTCTTTATCATATCTTTAATTCATTCCATCCATCGTTTTCTTTGTATGGATTGTGACAAGTATTTGAGAATGTCTACTTATTAAAAGTCTGTTAACTCCAATGTCCTCTGGAGCAGTAGGGACAGGAAGGTCGATGGTTTTGATAACTAACCTTTGTCTTATTCAATTTCAGGAGAACTGATTAATCTTGCCATGTATTGTGAAAGAATAAGGAGGAAGTTTTGGCCAGAGTGGCACCATGATGATGACAATACCATCTATGAGTCTGAGGAAAGCAGTGAAGGCAGCAAGGCCCACACCCCACTGCCGGATTTCAGCTTTTATTCAAGGACAGAAACCTTTGATGATGAAGGGGCAGAGAACAGTATATCCCGGACACCTGACACAGACTTCACTGGACACTCCCTCTTTGATTCTGATGTGGACATGGATGACTATACAGACCACGAACAATGCAAATGATGCCCAGGCATACTGGCCCTCCTTTCTCAGAGCTGTCACCTCTTGGGGTCAGTCCAGTGTTCCCAGGTAGAGCACTACACCCTCCAGAGAGGGAGATCTCCTGATATGTGGTACATACAGTTCTCCCATGTTAACTGGACTAGGTCAGCCTTATTTCTTTTTGTAACAAAAGACCAAGATGACAAAGACAAAACCCAGAAGTAGTGGAAAACAAAGCTGTTCAGTTGGCTCCATTTAAAACACAAACGGCCAACAAAGTCAGCATGGTTCCTGAAATCCATTTTTGTTTTCATGAGAAAAATAGTATCTCAGTCAATTTGGGTAGAACCCTGGGGTGTAGGGAGAATAGTGAGATGGGCCTACACATGATGAGGCTCTTTTAAAAAGAGTCTAAAGGCTTGTTGAAAGAGGAGGTCTTGAAAGTCCTATACCTGTTTATATTGGAAATGGTTGTAAGATGTCAAAATGGAAGAATGTATGGTTTTTTTTTCCTGGTGACTGCTTGTCCTGTGTGTATGTGAATTATATGTTCTTAGAGGCAGCATAAATGAAATCAACAAATATTTATTGAGTACAAAGCACTGTGCTAGGTGCTAATCAGGAATATGCTTCTTCTAAGCTCTGCCAGTGACTCTCTGTGTGACCTTGGACAAGTCACTTAACTTTTGTGTGCCTCAGTTTCCCCTGCCTGTAAGATGGGGATTATAATAATTTCCACCTACCTACCTCACAGGGATGTTGTGAGGATTCATGAGATAATATACAATAATGCGCTTTGAACCTTTGGGAAGAAAAGTGCTACATAGACATAAAATATCATTTATCTTTGTAATTCTCATGTGTGAGACACTGAGGGAGGGAAAGGAATTTTAGTCCATCATCTGGCCAGATAGTTAAGGGCGCCATCCTAGGAGAGGAAGTGTATATACAGGTGGAGGCACTTGTGGCTCCACCTACCATGATTCCTTTTCTTGACTTTGCTTGAAGTATTTCTTTGAAAGATTGCTGCAGGCCACAGGATAGCTGAACACATTCTGGTATTTTTCTGTGTTCCTGAAGAATAATGTTCTTTTTCTTGTCTCTCCTCATATGGACTCAATAGCTTTGTCTCCCTCCCCCCCAGCACATTAGATTGCCATTTTTTATTTGGAGGCAGTAAAGCACAGAAAGACCGTGTGTCTAATAGAGATCAAAGAGGCAACATTTTGTGGATTTGGATAATCAGGAGCTTGCCTATAAGAACAGCATTCCTTAAAAAAATAAAACACCGAATCTAAGACTATGTGGGAGATACCAACAAGTTGCAGTAGAAAAGGAGCGAAGTTATTCATATCAGAGCACCTAGGCACAACAATGATAGAGAGGTGCTGCATGGTCCTACAGGTGTGACTTTTCTGATATTTTAGCCTATAGCCCAAAGAGAGAGGGCAACTGTTGAGGCTAATTTGGTGTTCTTAATTATTTGTTCTGCCCATAGATTCATATCTGAAATGCTGGACTTTATTGAGATTTTTAAAAGGTATCCCCTCTTCTGCTAATGATGTTTTGGTGATTCGTGGGAACATGGGTTTGAGAATCTTTGTATAACAATTAGGAGAGACCTCAAAGGTCATTGGATCACCTTGAGTTATTGGTTCAGATATTTTGGGTAGAGGCTAGAAGTTTGGATGAATCAACTCAAGACATCAGTACTTGCAATAGCAAATTAATCACTTGTCCCCCATTTTTGGGTTTATGGGTAAGGATTCCACGAGGCAGCGATTCCTTTGGGATTTGGGGGCTAGTAGAGAGGCAGGGTCTTGTATCATGAGACCCAAATCATGAGATTGCAGATCAGCTTCTTTCCTGAAGTGTATATCTCAAATATAGTTTTTGCAAGAAAATTCTAAGGGTACTGCATTTGAATCATAAAAGGGAAATAGGAAAGAGCATTTGTGTCTCCATAGGCAACTATTTTAGTGCCTTTGTAGGACACACCTAGCTAAAGTCCTGAAAACAGAGATAGGAATGTTCTAGATCAGGGAGGTTCATTCCACAGGTAATTGCCTCCAGGAATTACTGGAAAGGATTGTAGGGTGTCTGATCAAAGCTTTTTTGGTCTTTATGGAGCAAATGTAGGAAGTGCAATTGGAGCCTGGAGTACCGCTGATTTCACCAACCCTGTTTTGAATCTCTTTTTGGAAGTTTATTTGAGAGTGCTCTTCTCCCATCACCCTTCAGAGAAGGCGTGGAATGCTGCTGGGACAGGTTGGTCATGGATGAGCTTGACTAGAATGTGGACAAACTACTGACAAGGAAGGATGAACTTAGTGAATACATAGGTATTGTGTGTATATGTGTACACATACACACATATACATACATAGATTTTAAAGCAATGTCTTGCCATCAGTAGTTTTGGGACCTGCTGGATCTGTGGCAAAGAAAGAATTGTCCCTGAGATTGTAGTCAGTGAGGATGGGGTTGGGAATCTTCTTTAGTCTTTGAACTGGTCATAGAATTGTCTGAAAGTTTGCTTACAGTCTGAGGAAGGCAATGTGGTACAGTGAGTGGGAAGGGAAAAGAATTTGGAGTCAGAGGATCTGGCTAGTCCTGCCACTTACTGCCAGCGTGACCTTGGACAAGTCACTCAACCAATTCAATTTCCTCTGGTGTAAAATTCGGGTTTAGACTCAGTGACTTTTAAGGTCCCCTTGAGATCTGAATCAGTGAGTCTTTGAATAGTGCCACATGTGTATAAACATGTGTGTGTGACATGTATGTAGTGCTAAACATGCACACACATAGATACCTGTGTACTGTGAACATCTGTCTAACTTGTAGTATATTAAAATGGAAATGCAGCTTCTAAAGGGTAGTAGAAAACAAATTTAATTCAGATGATTTGCTCAGGTTACCTTAAATAGGAGCTTGAATCAGAATTTCTGTTTAGGGACATCAGTGAGAATTCATGTCTCTAGACAGTTGTTCGTATAGATTGAAATCTAAATCTAAAGCAAAACAAATATTCACAAAGTATCTGTAACTTGAAACAGTCTTGCATGTAAGGCCCTCAAAATTTTTTCAGAACTTTTTTCTCTTTCTGGGTTTGGAATTTTCTAGTCTTTGCTGAAAAAGTGCCGTTTTCCAGGAAGACCTGGAATTTGGGAAGTTGATAGGAGGGGCTCTTTTTAAATTTATTTTTTTATTTTTTACTTTTTGGAGGGCAATTGGGGTTAAGTGACTTGCCCAAGGTCATACAGCTAGTGTGTCAAGCGTCTGAGGTCAGATTTGAACTCAGGTCCTCCTGACTCCAGGGCCGGTGCTCTACTCACTGTGCCACCTAGCCATCCCAGGAGGGACTCTTTTTAGTTACTTGGATCATTTGTCTATATTTGGAGGACTTTCCCCACAGATCCCTTTTGTGAGGTCAGAAGACCCTTGAACCTACCATCCTGTTCACTTATCCTGGCAAAAAAAAAATGACAACCAAAAATGAACACCAATCAACCTGGTAGAGGGGGAGGTATAATGGAACTGGAATCAGAGAACACGGGTTCAAAGGCTGCTTCTATCACTTACTACTTGTGTAACCTTGGGCAAGTCACCTAACTTTTGTGGACTTCACCTTACTTTTCTATAAATGAGGAGGGTTGGACGAGATGGCTTCTCAGGTCCCTTTTTGTGATCATTTTATTAAAATTAATGAGCAGTACAGTATTAGTTTTAATGAGACACCAATGAGGGGGCATCATCCCTTTATGCAGAACTTCAACCAGTCAATAAGCATTTATTAAGAGTCTACCATGTGCCAAACATATGCTAGGAACTGAACATATAAAGTAAAAAATGAAGCAGTACCTGCTCTCATGGAGTTTATATTCTCTCAGAAGACAGAACATGTATCTATTTGAGAACAAGCAGAATAATACAAAATAAATGGAAAGTAGTCAAAGTAATAAGGGTGCTAGCAGTTTGAGGGCCCAGGAAGGGCTTAGAAGAAGTGCTTGAGCTGAGGTGTTGAAGGAAGTATGGGATTCTTTGCTTTGTTTTTGAAGGGGGGGAAGCCAAGGCAATTGGGATTGTGACTTGCCCAAGGTCACACAGCTAGTAAGTGTGTCAAGTGTCTAAGGCTGGATTTGAACTCAGGTCCTCTTGACTCCAGGGCTGGTGCTCTATTCACTGTGCTACCTAGCTGACCTGAAAGGAAGGGATTTGGAAGTGGAAGGGAGGAGAGAGAGCATTTCAGGGATGGGGGCAGCCAGGATAATGGCATGGAGATGGAAGATGGGAGTGCTGTCTCTGTATGAGCAGCAGCAAGAAAGCCATTTTGGCTGCATCATAGAGTGTGGAAATGGGAGTAATTTATGAAGAATTTGGAAAGGTAGGTTGAGGCCAAGTGGTGAATGACTTTTTAAAGCCAAACAGATGAGTTTCTGTTTTATCCTAAGATAATAATTGTCATATATTAACAAAAAAAATGTTAACATTAACACTTTGTAAACACTGATTGAGCTAACTTTGTGGACCACTGGGAATGCTTGTAAGCCAGACTTGAGCAGGAGAGAGTTCATTAGTTACACCTCTCATATACTGTATTTTAAGATATCTGCACAAATGCAGAGTAGGTGGAATTCAAAGACAAAAACATGTCAGGATTTTTAGCTTGATGAGTTGAAAGGAAGCATAAAACCAGCTTCTTAGAATGGCAAAGGATCTTCAAGGTCAGTTAATTCAGGCCCTTTGTTTTAGAGGCTATGTTAAAATCATATCTTTTTCTGGTCCCTCTGACTAGTTCCTCCCCTCGCCCCTTCTAGCCATTATAGTGGGTTTTAGCAGGAAATAAGATTGCAAAGGGGAGCCTAGAAGTCATGTACAAAACATCCCAAAGATCAAAGGAGCATAATTTACAAATTGTATCATATATTAACTAAAATTCACCATACTTGTACCCATTTCATAATTTTATAAATGATCAATTCAGAGGCCTAAAGACATGAGGAATTTCCTCCAGATTACACAGCTAGGAAGTAGCAGGTTATGGAATGTGACTGGAGCCTTTTGACATCTAGTCTAGTGCTTTTTCTAGTAGACTTCCTTCATCTTGCTCCCCCAAACCCCAAATGACTTCCTGATTTTCCTGTTTATCTTGTTTCCTCCCATTCCATGCTTTGATCCTTTTTGTCCCCCCAAAAGGATTTTATGATCTATTTGTGCTTCCTCTGCTTGCTCATATTGCCAGCCAGTTATTTGACTTTTGAGCTCTTTGCTATGGTAGAACTCTGCTTCCAGATTGCAGATGTCCCAAATCACCAGGGTTTTCACAACTGCAGGAGCTATTAGGAAGGCACCCTCCTTGCAGCCACCACAAGCCCTGGCACACTGGCTACACACCCCAGGACCACCACCCAAGACTGTGATCCAGATCCAAGTAGGTTAAAGCAAGAGTGGTTACCCTCTGCATGGTCGCTTGGTCCCTCTACTATCTGCAGGCCAGGAGCTCTGGAGGCAGCCAAGTAGTAGCAGTTGCAGCCTTCATGGCTCCACCACTTCTCACCCTGGAGGCAGGGGCCAGAGTGCACTCTTCTGTCCCTATTCCAATAGAGTTCCCGACTGACCTTTTACTTTCTTTTTGGTGTTTATGTGTTGAGAAGTCTGGAAGCCAGCACAGCTGCTGGTGACTTAGTCTCCTGAAGTCTGCTCTGGCCACTGCTGGTCAGGGCTGCCCCAGGGACAGAACCTCATGGCTCACCCAGGACTGTGCTTGGCTCCCAGCTTAGTGTGATAGGTCCTTCCTGTCGTCCTGCTGGGCTGCCTTCAGCAGGAGATTTGTTTCTCTCTGTCACTTTGTGGACTCTGTAGCTCTGAAATTTGTTTAGAGTTATTTTTTTATATGTATTTACACTCTGGCAGTGGGAGCTGGAGCCGCGAGGAGGTCCTGTTTTTACTCCACCATCTTGGCTCCGCCCCCTCCTGTTTATCTTAATGACATCACCATCCTTCTGGTCTCCCAATCTTGAAACACCAGAAACCTCTTTGATTCCTCCCTCTACCTCAGTTCTCATATTGAATCCTTCTATGTTTCTCTTGTTAGTCTTGTCATGTGTATCATAACTACTTGACTCTGAAGTCCTGTTAGTCTTACTTCACAGTGTCCTTCGATTATATTCTTGTAATTCCCACCAAAAGGGTGGGAAGGTTGGTGCGGTAGATAGAGTGCCAAACCTGGAGTCAGGAAGACCTGAGTTCAAATTCGGCTTCAGACACTTACTAGCAGTGTGACTCTGGACAAGTCACTTAATACTGTTTACCTCAGTTTCCTCATCTGTAAAATGAACTGGAGAAGGAGATGGCAAACCACTCCAGTATCGTTGCCAAGAAAACCCAACAAGGGTCATGAAGAGTTGGATGTGAATGA
Source organism: Pseudocheirus occidentalis (assembly GCA_028646575.1). Lineage (NCBI taxonomy): Eukaryota > Metazoa > Chordata > Mammalia > Diprotodontia > Pseudocheiridae > Pseudocheirus > Pseudocheirus occidentalis. Next base: position 1,756 of record JAQQSW010018601.1, on the reverse strand, counting down.
AATGCGTGAAGAATTCCCACCAAAGTTCAGGTCCTGATAGGCTGTCTCACATCCAGACTTTTCTGCTCATTTCATAGCTGATCTCTCTGTTTCTAGTCTGTTCTCCCACCTGTCCTTCTTGATTAAACTTTCAAAAACCACTTTGGTCATGTCATTTTCTTAGTCAAAGACCTTTATAATGTAGAAGCTATAGATATTCAAAATCTTTACTTAGTATTTAAGCCCAGTACTAATCTGGCCCCAAACTTACCTTTCGAGGTACTTTCTAATCCACCATTCCTCCCCCACGTGAGCCTTTTTTCCCCTATAGCCACACTCTCCTGCCTACTATTGTCTGAACCCATCTTGGATTTTCCAGCCTCTGTATCTTTGATCACAACACTTCCCCTGTCAGATTATCTTCACCCCTCCCTTCTTATCTAAATCATAACTATCCTTTAAGGCCCAGTACTAGGGTCTTCCCTACCAGGAAGCCACTTCTGACCACTTCAGCTTATAGTGATCCCTGAAATTTATAGTGTGTATTATCATGGTACAGTGGAAAGAACGCTTATGTAAGAAATGCATTTAAGGCTACAAATGGAACTCAGATTTTAGCACTAAATTGTGCTATTTACATTTATCATATATTATTCCCCCCCCCATAATGCAGGAAGGAGAGAAATATTGGAAAAGAATCAAACAAAAATGAATCCCTGCAGCAATGCAAGGCTGGGTGTGTGTTGGAAGGTAGGGAGAAGACTGTCCTAAAAGACAGCAGATGGGAATATGATTTTGAATTTCAGATTTAAATGAACATGTTTAATATTTTGGTAAGAAAACTTCTTTTAAACTTTTAAAATATTTCTGGTTTTAAAAAGCCCGTATACAGATAGTGTAGGGAAAGTTTGTGTGGCATAGTGGAAATAGATTGGCTCTAGAGACTCAAATTTCAGCTCTGCTACCTATTACCTCTGTGACTCTAGGCAAGCTGCTTTACACTGCCCAAAACTTCTTTCTCTGAAGAATGAGGGGGTTGGATCCAATCCTTCCAGTTCTTGATCCGGTGATCCCCCTGATAATCAAGTAGGTGATTAATATTTATCAAGTACCAGCTATATGTGAGGAAGGGCCCCAAATGGCGCAGTGGATAGAACTCCAGGCCTGACGTCAGGAAGACATGAGTTCAAATTTGACCTCAAGCTATGTACTAGCTGTGTGACTGGGTAAATCACAACTCTGTTTGCCTCAGTTTCCTCATCTGTAAAATTAGCTGGAGAAGGAAATAGCAAACCACTCCAGCACCTTTGCCAAGAGAACCGCATCGTGCTAAGGGCTAGAGATACAAAGACAAATGTGAAGCAGTCCCTGTTCTCAATGAATTTATATTCCAAAAGTGAGACAACACGTCTATATGTAAGTACATATAGAATATACAGAAAATGTGTACAGATAGTTTTAGAGGGAAAGCATTATCACTTGGGAAAATTAATAAGGCTTCATGTAGAAGTGGTCATTGAGCTGAGTCTTGAGGTAAATCAGATTGTAAAATATCAAAGCCAGGAAAGAATGCCTTCTCAGGAAGGCTGAGAGGCAAGAATAACTGAACCATAGAGCGTATTTTGGGGAGTAATACAGAAGGACCCTGGACGGTTATGGAGAATAATTAGATTCAAAGAGCTCGTTTTTTTTCAAACCAGACTCAGCATCAGATGAGTGTGTTTCTGAACGCGAGTTTTCTAGTTGGTGGACAGCTCCAGCTGCCGTGGGAGGGTAC
>JAQQSW010018600.1:0-10000 GCA_028646575.1 Pseudocheirus occidentalis | reverse complement strand
AGTCTGATGGTTATCCCTGGTTCTTGACTATTGATTGAGTGGCTCTACTTTTCAGAGGTTCTTGACATTTTTCATGTCATAAACCCCTATGGAAGATTAGTGAAGTCTATTTACTTTGTCTCAGAATAATTTTTGAATCTATTAAAACACATGGGATTAGAAACAATTATATTAAAATTTAGTTTTCAAAATACACATACATTTTTAAGCCAAGTTCACAGATCCCAGATTAAGAATGCTCATTTAATTGAAGTTCATTCATATTGAAATGTAGACTTAATGAAGTATTTCAATTTTAAGGCCTTTATTTCTTATTAATACACATTGGGCCTTATTGGGTAAAGAGACTACTACCTCAGAATCAGTCTTTTTCTGATACTGTGTGACCCTCAGCAAGACATTGTGCCTAGGCAAGTTTTTAATATCATTGGCTGAAAAATAATTGCTGGTCCAACACTGGGTGATGATCAATTATGAAAGACTTCACTTTTCTCAGCAGTAAAATGATCCAAGATAATTCCAAAAGACTCATGATAAAAAATGCTATCCATTTCCAGAGAAAAAGCTAATGGAATCTGAATGCATATCAAATCACATGATTTCATTTACTTTCATGTCTTTTTTCCCTTTTGATCTGTTCCTTCTTTCACAACATGACTAATGTGGAAATACGTCTAATACAACTGTACATGTATAACCCATATCAGATTTCTTACTCTCTTGGGGAGGGAGGACAGGAAAGGAGAAAAATTTGGATCTCAAAATCTCATAAAAATGAATGTTGAAAACTATTTCATATGTAATTTAAAAAATAAAATACTATTTACTATCTGTGTCTATCTATAATATTTGTATATGTGTATATGTATGTATGTATGTATGTATGTGTATGTATATATATATGTTTTCTGGTCAGCATTGATAAGAAGGGGCTTCTTCACCAAGAGTTTCCTATACCAATGTTCACACATTCAGACACAGTGAATTTAAAAAAAGTTATTTAAAAAAATAATAAAAAATAAACTATTTAATTGTGTGATGGTAGGGTACAACTGAAAGAATATTGACCTTATGTCCAGAAAGTTTTGGCTCAGATATTTCCCCACCCACCCACCTGGGGGACCTTAGATAAAGTTATTTTTACTTCTTGTGGGTCTCAGCTACCCCATTTATAAGATAGGGAGATTGGACTAGATGACCTCTGAGTTTATTTCAACTTTTCAATCTATGATATTTTATTAAATAAATTTTAGCCTTTCAATTAATGAGAACATGGTTAACAGAAGAAAGGGAGATTCTGAAATCATACTAGGATTATACTGCTGGTACTGATGATAATTTCAATTAGTCATTTTGGGATTTTGAGGTTCATAGATTTAGTAGAGGTATTAGAGGTTTTCTAGTTCTAACATGCTTATTTGATAGATGAAGACTTTGAAATCCAGAGATGGAAGGTGATTTTCCCAAGGTCACACAATTAGTAAGCAGCAGAATAGAAGGAACCAAGATCCTCTAATTGCAAATCCATTACTCTTTCTATCATCTACCATTTCCATTAAGAGTCTGTGAGCTGTCTTCTGGGTAGGCCAATTGAGGATACTAGACATAAATGGAGGTATAATACCATTAAGTACAGAGAAACCTCTTTTCTTGCCCCACCAGTTCCTTTGATATGGAATCCATGGAATGGTAGGCACAATAAAGGTGCTGTCAGGCTCCTTCCCTCCAGACCTTTTCTGACTTTAACTTGTTCCTTTCCTCTATTCCAAAATGTCTAGATGAATGTTATTCATTTTGGCCCATTTTAAGATTATTTTAGTCCTGAATTATTTCCGTCTCTGCTATGAAGTTCCTGACTAAGAATTCTGTCTCTGGAATTCATCCTCTCCATTAATTAATTCATCCTCCTTGCCTTTTGTGATCAGTAAAATATAAGCTGACATAAAAGAGTTACTGCATTCAGGGTAGGTTTGTTTATTTGGGAGGTGAATATTATCTACTAATTTCCTCAAACTAAAAAACTATATATTTAAAAATTATATGTATATATACACATACATACATACATATCATATATGTGTGTATATGTATGTGTGTGTGTATACACACACATATTTAAGAGGTGATATGGCATCAGAAAAAGAATACTGATCTTAACACTCAAAAGTCATGAATTCAAGTCCTAGCTAAGCTTTTTCATGCTGATGTGACCCCTGTCAAAATCAATTAATTTTGTGGTACTTCACTTTATTTGTATATGTGAAGAAGGGAGGGTGTTGACTACATGACCTCTGTGGTCCTTTTTAGTAATTTAGACCTATGATCTTAAAAGCTATATAGCTCTAATTCATGTGCTTTAGAGTAACAATGACGAACATTGCTTCCTCCCAAGTCTCTCAAAGTACACATTAGCAAATGGTGAAGAGTGATGAATTGAATAATAATTTACATAGCCCTTTAAGATTTTCAACATATTTTTGTATATTACCTAATTTGGACCTTATACCAAGTAATATGTTTAATCTACAGATGAGGAAACTGAGGTTCAGAGAGTTTAAATTACTTTTTCATATTCATACAATTAGAAACTTGCTTGTGGCAGGATTTGAAATCAGTGTTCTCAAGTTCAGCATGCCATCCACTAAACCACACAATCTCTTAAATGAGCTATCATCATTTACCCTCAATGCCTGTGTCTACCAATGACAAACTTTTCTCTTTTTTTTTGTCACTTTTGTGTCCTTTAGTCATGATCAAGGCTTAAAGTTGGTGCAACTTTAAAGGTGTTATTTCTTCTTGAACATAGTCTGTATCATTTTAGTCTGCTTAGTTCTGACTCAGCACACTGCAAGCCTTCTATTATCTTTATAGACCTCTTGGAAACCAAAGAGCTACGTTTGAAAGCTTGTTTCATAGTCTCTTGTCACATTTGTTTTTTTTTCTTTCCTTCTTTCTTTTTTCTTATTTTGGTGGTGAGAGATGGAATTTTCCCATTTGAGTGTCTACTCAAAGGAGGCTACAAAGCTTAGTAGAACCAGACCATTACTAAAGGCACTCTAGGCAAAGACAGGCAGCCTCCCCTTCCTGAGTTCAAATCCAGGCTCAGACACTTACTAGCTGTGTGACACTGGGCAAGTCATATAACCCTGTTTGCCTCAGTTTTACCACTCCAGTATCTTTGCCCCAAAAGAACCCAAATGGGATCATGGAGAGTCAGAAATGACTGATACAACTGAACAATAACAACAACAATAAATCTGCAAACTATACTGTTAAACAGTTGGTAGAGCACTGAGAAATTCAGAAAATTCCCTATGATCACTCAGAATGTGTAAGAGGCAGACCTTGACCCCAGATCTTCTCAATTCTGAGATCACTTCTACTATATACCATGTCATCACCCGTAATTAATAAAATGAACATAAATTCAATATGTTTTGTCGATTTGTATTTTTTTAACCAATAGATACCCAAATTACTACTAAGGAATTGTCATTTTTAAAAAGGTCCAAATTGACCATGGCCAATCAGCTTGTGGAAAGACAAGGCTGCAGGGAGATTTCAGATCTAAGAAGCAGCATGGTAGAGGAGGAAGAATATTAAATTTAGATGCTTACTATGTAAGTTTAAGTAATAGGTATGACACTAGCTGTATGATTTGAAGCAAGTCACTTAACCGTGAGGAGCCTCAGTTTCTTCATTTGTAAAATGGGTATAAAACGTTCCCTCTCCACCTCTCATGATTTTGAGGTTGTCAACGATCTTTTGGTCATTTTTCACTTGTATCATACTCTTTGTGATTCCATTTGGGGTTTTCTTGGCAAAGATACTGGAGTGATTAACCATTTCCCTCTCCAGCTCATTTTATAGATGAGGAAAACTGAAGCAAATGGGGTTAAGTGACTTGTCCAGGGTCATACTGCTAGTAAGTGTCTGAGGCCAAATTAAAACTCAGGAATATGAGCCTTTTTTACTTCAGGCCCAGCTCTCTATCCATTGCATCAATAATCTATTAATTTCTAAGTCCTTCTCTATGTTTTCATCCTTTTTTACCATCTATGTGTAATGGGAAAGTATAAAATCCTGACTCTCTCTTTCCCATCCTTCTGGGACTTTTACTAGGGCACTCATGCCCACCTTCACAGAATTATCCTCACCTTACCTTGAATGCATTCTTAATTTTTTCTTTTCATATTCTTTCAAGCTTCAGATGGAGAAAAGAAAGCTGATGACTTTGCACAACTCTACTTCATTTAAGTCTGATTCACATGCAAGTCAAAACATCATGCTCACATTGTCTTTGGTTCTCTTTGAGAACAAAAGACGAACAATAGCAGATGCTTCTGTCTCTGTGAAGTTCCTCCCAGAATTCCCCTCTAATAGCAGTTAGTGCTCTGGTCCTCAAATATTCTTAGAATGCTTTACATGTTATCTCCTTGTTTCCATTTCCCCCTCCCTAATATTATATTTATTTTTGGATATGTCATATTGCTTCAGTGGTATATAAACCTATTGAGGGCAAGGAGAGTTTTATCTTTGTTTCCCTAGCACTTTGAACATAGCAGACAGTAACTTATAAAATGAAGTGAGTTGTCAGGATCAAAAAAGGCTGTAAAATAATTTGTTATTTTAAGACATTTGATAAGTATAAAGTATTTAATTCTGTTTAAGATTCTGGACACTTCATTTTAGGGAGTTTGTTGTTCAGTTGGAGTGTCTCAAAAGTACAATTAAGATTTCAAGGGAACGGGGAGGCTAGGTGGCACAGTGAATAGAGCACCGGCCCTGGAGTCAGGAGGACCTGAGTTCAAATTAAGCCTCAGACGCTTAACACAAAAACTAGCCGTGTGACCTTGGGCAAGTCACTTAACCCCAACTGCCCTCCAAAAAGAAAAAAAAAGATTTCAGGGGAACTATAAACAATGACTTCAAGGATGCACTGAAGAAACTTTGGATGTTTAGCTTGGATTAGGGTAGACTTACATGGAATATAATCATCATTTTCAAATATTTGAAGTGCTGTTACATGGAAGAGAGATATGACTTTGTTTGCCTACAGAGGATAGAGTTAGAACCAATGAGTGAGAGTTACAGAGTTGAAAATTTGTGTTTAGTATGAGTAAAAGCTTTCTCAAAATCCAATGGACTGCTTCAAGAATTTCATATCATTGGGATATATTGTGTGTCCTTTGTTTCAAAGAGGAACAATGACATAAAAGGCTGATGTCTTGACTCATGCATGTATTAGATTTAAGTGAGGCAGAGCTGCATAAAGTCATTTCAGTTTCAGTCTCTTTCTAGAGTCACCAAAGTCCAATCATCAAAGACAAAACTCAATACAACTAGTGATGGTGTGGGATACAGAGTATGACCTTAGTGCCTTCGATGTCTGACCAAACTCTAAGAGTTCCACAGTGCCTGCTTTAGCTACCTTCATGGTCACTGAAACAAATTGTTCTCTTCCACTCATTCCACCTAGGGAAAGTCTTTACATGCTTGCGGTAGATATCCCACTACCTCACTAATGGGCTTTTAGATATATTAGTTACCTTCAAAGTGGTTTAAACCATTTGGTGAGACAGTTTTTCCTGTTGTGCAGGCTACAGCTTCGTGGAGACACAGATGAGAGTTAAGTGACAAATGGACACTGTAATGATACTGGGATCTAAAGATCTTCCATGCCCCTTGAACTTGCTGATATAGCAGGAAGAAGTAGAGCAAGAGAAAGCTGAGACCAAGCAAGTGTCCATGAGGTAGTGACTGGAAGCAACAGCTGTGGTGCGAACTCCTTTTTCTTTGAGCCTGCTAGAATCTCTGCTAAGGACTCCTGCTGATGACTGCCAGGGACAGGAACTGCGGCAGGAAGAGGGGATGGAGCTGCTGGGAGCAAGCTACCTGGATGCTGAGCAGTTGCGGGAGTGAGGAGGATCTTTGCCTGAGGTAGCCTTCCTGTTTTGAAGGCTTGAGAATGTGGGTACTTACTACATGTGCCAACTTCATAACTACTGTGTTGGCTTTGACTTTCTAGTTTTGGGACTCAGTTTTCTGGTATCTGAATAAATGCTCTAGCTGTATTTCCCATGTAGAGAGCCTGTTACATTTTGTGACTAATAATCATTTCAGCATACTTATAGTTACTGCAGGCATTATGAATACTGCATTCTTGATACAGACACCAAAACATCTTCTTTAAGAAGTGACTGGATAACCATTTGTAGGTGATGACATCATTACCTTGAAATTTTTAAAGAATGGCGCTATATTCTCATGTTAGACCTCAGAGATTTTAATTAGAATGTTAGAGGATAAGTGTGTTGTTATTAAACCAATTCAGCTTGTCATGGAGTAGTCTTCAACAGTAGTCTTCAGTAATACATACCAATGAAATCTTTTCAGTAATAAAATCAGGAAAGAGTGAAAATAGCCACAGTATCTTCTAACCTGAATTCAAAGAACCTTCCCTCAGCTAAGTTAAAGAAGACAGTTGGAACTGCAGTCTTTTGTCCAAGCTCATTATGTCTCAAAAAACTGATCCCAAAATGTCAGTTCTCCCGTCACCAAATGTAAGATCTCAGTGTTCCTTCTCAGAACACCTTGAAAACCAGGAACATGAAATTTTCAGAAGATTGCCAAAGGTGTTTTATCAGAAAATAACATTAAACACTGTCATGTTGCTAAGCTGGGGTGAGGTCAACATTGCTTTTAATAGTTAGGGAAACTCATTCACCAGAAAAGAAAAGCAGGATGTGATTTCTAAATTCTGACTCCTTAAGAAGAGGTCTTGTTGTGACTCTTATTCGTATTTGTCAACATCAATCAAATATTGAATAAGTCAATCAATAAATATTTATTAAGCACCTACTATGTGCCAGACATTTTGCTGAGCACTGGGGACACACAAAAAGACAAAATACAATCCTTACCCTGAAGGAGCTTAAGAACCAATGATTGTAACCATCATTAGACCTTTCTGACTTAAAAATAAAATGTCTTTGTTTTTAGTATCAGACTTTTCAAATGGCCATATTGAAGAATTCTTTTATGAATTGTTTGTTTCAGACATAGGAAATCACACCAGTCTTTGCACTCCTCGGCTCAAGTGATGTGGTAAAAAACAGCATGATACCTCCTGCGTTTTTCTTAAAAAATGTTCAAATCCAGTGCAGCCTTTTACTTCCCTGTGGCTTATTGACACATTTAAAGGAATGAGTGCCCCCATCAAAGAATCCTGCCTTGGCATAAGCCTAAAAAATTGTCACCCAAGTGGTGTAGTTAAAATTGCCTTATTGAGAGTCCATCAATTAGTTTTCATTCACAAGCCAGAGACCACGAAGCTCCCATATTCCTATACATCAGGAAGAATTCTGTGTAAGAATGAGAGACAAAATAAGCAGACTTCAAGGTGACCCAAAAGGGGAAATCTAACTTTTAAACCCCAGGGTTTCTTTCAATGCTTTCTCAAAAGTATTCATTAGCATCCCGGCATTAATTAGGATATACTATCTGATGCTTTATTATGAGTTAATTTTCTTCAGGCATAAGGGAAGGCTATAAAAACAGTGACAACTTTATTTCTTCCAAGGCTGGTCCTAATTTAGTAGTCCCATGAATTTCAAAGCTGGGATTACACTGCTACTTATCTGTCCTGTTCGTTTTATTTCCTTTCTCTCTACCTTCAATACATTCCTTAAGAAAACCAATCAGCCAGGAGTCAAGATGGCAGAGTAAGCAGTAAATTGCTATCTCTCTCCCATATTAACCTCCATACAACAATAACATAGTATCCCCAAACAAAGCCTGGAACAGCATAACGAGCAAAAAGATGGGGAGAAACAATCTTTGAGCCCAAGAAGTTTGGAAGATTGGTAGGAAAGGTCAGTCTCACTTGGGTAAAAGGGGAAAGCCGTCCAGGACAGGAAGCATCCCTGAAACCCCGTAGCAAGCCCCACCTCAGAAAACTAGTGGGAGATCCTCAGCTTCAGTGCAGCAAAGCAGGCAAGCACCAACACCAAGACCCTACATGTGCCTCAGCAGATCTGGGGAGGGGGCAGATTCTAGCTCTGAGAACCACCAGGTGCTTCAGTTTAGCCTCAGGCAAACAGGCAACTTCCAGCTGACAGACCTTGATGTGTTTCAGTCAAACCCAGGCAAGCAAATAGATGCCAACTATAAAGGTGCCTAAGCAGACAGGCAGCCACCAGCTCCTGACCCAACCATATTCTTCAGTGTATCCCTGGGGAAATGCAGAAACACCCCATCAGCCTTCACATATGCCAGACACCACAATCAGCTCTGTTCCAGGTAAGTTTCCAGACCCCTATGACATAAAGCAGTGTCAAAGGGCCACACCTGAGGACCTAGAAGGCCACGTGTGACCTCAAGGCCACAGGTTCTCTACTCTTGCCCTGGCAAAAGAAGCCTGAGACAGTGTGAGAAGAGCTCAAATTTAAAAGAAAGAAAAAGAACACAAAAAGATGATCAAAAAACAACACACACAAAAAAGAATCGGACCATAGAAAGTTATTATAGGTAAAGGGAAGATCAGGACACAAATTCAGAGGAGTATCACAATGTTAAAGCACCCAGGAGCAAAACCCTAAAGAAAAACGGGAAGTGGTCTCAAGTCCAGGAAGAGCAAAGGGAAGAGCTTCTACATCAAAAGAGAAGTAGAAGAAAAAATGGGGAAAAAATGAGAGGCAAAATAATTATGAAAAATGATTCAACAGCTTGGAAAAGAAAATAACTGCTTAAAAAGTAGAATTGTGCCAGTGGAAAAAGAGATTAAGAAATCCACTGAAAAAAACACAACTCCTTAAAAAGTGCAATTAGTGGGGGGTGGAGCCAAGATGGTGGCATAGAAGCAGCAAAGTTTCACAGCTCCCACAGAGCCACCTTAAATGCCCATAAAATACAACTCTAAACAAATTTTAGGACTCCCAAACTCACAAAAAAACAGAAAACACATCTCTTGCTGAAGGCGGCTTGGCAAGAGGGGCTCATCGCGGCAGGCTGGGAGACGAGGCCAGGCGAGGCCAAAACTGAAACCATGGCTAGGCCCCACGATGGTCGGGAAGAGCCAAAGCCTCAGTGTGAGTATACTGGAGAGAAGATATGCAGCACCTGGAGGAATCTCCACATTTATCAAGCTAGGAAAAATAAGACTTAGAGAAAGGTCAGTGAAATTCAAGCTTTCAGGCTAAATTTGGGGGAGGAACAGCAGTTCGGCAAAACTGCCCCCAGGGAAAGGAAGCACTGGGAAGCATTGCAACCAGCAACTTCCTCCACTGGGATGCTTTAGAGCTCCTGGACTGCAGATTGCAGGGGAGCCAAAGCAATTGATTGCAGGGGGGCCAAACCAAGGGCTTTTGTGTTGAGCAGCCTGCATCAAGATCATGGTCTTCGGTGGTAGTACTGGGGAGTGCTTTCAGCAAGCCAAAGCTGGTAGGGGCTGCAGCACCCCCTTAATAGCTCCCGCAGCGGTGAAAACCCCAGAAATTTGGGACAGAGCTTTCCCCCCTGGAAGCAGAGTTCCACAGAGATAAAAAATCAAGCAATTAATTGACTGGCCAACATGAGGAGAAGGAAGCAAAGTAAGAACAGTAATCAAACTCTAGAATCCTTTTTTGGGGACAAAAATGATCAAGGTGTGGAGCGGGAGGAAGACAACACAGTAAGAACTCCCACACCAAACGCTTCCAAGACACATGAAGATTGCCTACAAGCCATAGATCAACTCAAAAAAGATTTTGAAAAACAAATAAGAGAAGTGGAGGAAAAATTGGGAAGAGAAATGAGAATGATGTGAGAGAATCATGAAAAGAGAGTCAACAACCTGACTGAACAAAGCAACACTTTAAAAAACAGATTAACTCAAATGGCAAAAGAGGCCCAGAAAGCCAATGAGGACAACAATGCCTTAAAAAGTCAAGTTGGCAGATGGAAAAAGAATCTGAAAAGCATTCTGAACAGAATAATTCCTTCAGAATTAGAGTGGAGCAAA
>JAQQSW010018599.1:0-11210 GCA_028646575.1 Pseudocheirus occidentalis | reverse complement strand
AGAGACAAAATGGAGTTAATCATCCCATATAGAAGAGGCAAGGGATAACTGTTACAACTTTACTTTCAATTACTCTCATTGAATTTGGCTTAGAGAAGAAATGGCATAAACTCTAAACTGGGCATCATGCCACACAGGAGAGTAGAGGGCATTTGGATGAGAGGGGGGATGACAGAGGGGAGGGCAGGGTATGCTGGTGGAGGGATGCTGGAAGCACACACTTCAGTAAAGGGACAGGCACAGCATAGAGAATAGAACAAGGGGGGGGAGGGAGAAGAAGGAGAGACAGATGATCACTGTCACAGTATGTCCACTATGAAGACACAAACAGCCTGTATTGAATTGATTGTCCTTCCAGCGGGAGTGGGGGACAAGGGAGGCATCAAAGGAATCTAGAATTTAAAGTTTTGCAATACCTGCAACTAGGAATTAAGATATACAGGGGCTGGGGTACCAGAAAGTAAGAGAGCAGAGCAGGGGAGGGGCTTTACAGTGGGATTGCTGTTTTAAACCCCTCTGACAGCCCCAAGAGGAAAATGTGAGGGGTAGCATTATTCCCATCTTACAGATGAAGAAACTGAGACTCAGAGAGGTTCTGTCTGCTAGCAAGCTAGCAAGTTCTAAAGACGGGATCTGACCTCAGGTTTTCCTGTCTCCAGAGCAAGAATTCTTTTCCAGTCTTCCATGCCGGCTCTCATTTTAGACATGTCTATGGACAGATAAGTTTCTATGGTTGGCTGAATTTGATGCTTTGACTTTCTCTTTCCCCCTTTGACTGCACGTCTGTCAAGGTCATGGGCCATAGCTTGTCTGCTCTCTGTAACATCCCCATGGCACCTAGTGGGAGTTTTAGGAAATGATGATGGTAATGACTGGCATTCCACAGCGGTTTGAGCAATCTACCGAGAACACACTTTAAGTTCGAGGCTCTCTATCAGAAAATCAGTACTAGGAACAATCAATGGGCTTGACTTGTCTCTAGGTCAAAGGCTGGTGAGCAGTGAATGAGTGTCTTCATGCAGATCACAGCTTGCGAGATTGAGAGCTGAAAGGGCCCATTTACAAGCTGTCCCCAAAGTCTGAGGGCAGTGTTAAGCTTATTGCTTTTGAGACAACCTGAATAATGAAAGGGTTGGAGTAGCCGACCCCTGAGGTCCCTTCTGGCTCTCAATTTACCATTCTACAGAGCTTTAAACCTTAATCAGTTTAAAACTACACTAAGACTTTCCAGTCTGCCTGGAGAGCTGAAGAAACCAAAGCCAGATGGGTCCTGGGAACTGTCCAAGGTCGCATAGATAAATAAAAGTGACCCAGCTGGGAGTTGAACACATGGCCACAGACTTCATATCCATTGCTCTTTCCAGTGCACTGTGTTTGTAATGACTGATGAAAGCAATCAGCAATAAATGACAGTTAGATAGTGCAATCTCTTTTTGCAATCTCTACATACACATAAATTTGAGCCATGACAATTTCATATGGAATAAAAGCTTTCATTAGATATTGGGGACTATTTTCCATATTAATGAGATTAATTTAATTAATTAATGAGATTTCCTATGTCTTCCTATTGTTGTGGTTTAAAGCCAGGGACACCAAAAACTGTTGGAGTTTCATGATGTGTTGTGGTGGAACAGTCTCAAAGAATTCAGAGTCAGATCACCTCTGATCCAAGTATAGGCATTTACTGACATTGACCCCTCTCATGGAGCAGGCTAAGTTCCAAGAGGAACCAGCAACTTCAGAGAAAGCAAGATGGATTTTTATAGGGTAAAGATGCAATTACATAACCGAAATTTACATAGAATAGAAGAATATCATTAATATTTAAAAGGCAGGAGGGGTTTCTTGAGGGTAATGGAGGAACCATCTATAGTTAGGTGGTTAAACATTATGGTCACGCTGCCCTCCAACTGTGGTCCTGTCTAGTTAAGACAGATAGTTAGCTATTGTGGTCCTGTCTTGGGCTAGATGGATGATGTGATTGTGATTGAATACAAGAACACACCTGTTTCTGTAGGAATGGATCTGGAGTCAGTGATCAGGTAGAGGCAGTAGCTAGGATCCCATCACATGGACACACCTGTTGTTTCTGTGGGAACTAAGAATTCAGGGACTCACCTGTTGTTCCAGTGAGCAGTGAGGCATATATGAAGAAGTTAGGATATGGGGGGAGGGGGATTAGGTAGGTACAGTGGTCCTGCTGTTCAATGGGGCCTATAATGAAGTTAGAATATTGGGCTTGGGGGCAGCTTTATTAGGATTCCATCGCTATGTCTTCCTATGAAATTTCCTTTATGCTAATTAAATAAATGTTGAAAATTTCATTCATTCATTTCATTTCTTGAAAATATACATAGCTAATGAGATTTCCTCTGTGTCCAGACTTAAGGGACACCCTGTATTTTGACATTCAATATTCACAACAACCCTACAAATAGGAAGTTTTTCTTGTTCAGTTGTTTCAGTCACATACAACTCTTCACAACCCCATTTGGGTTTTTCTTGGCAAAGATACTGGAATGGCATGTCATTTCCTTCTCCAGCTCATTTTACAGATGAAGAAAATGAGGCAAACAGGATTCAGTGACTTGCCCAGAAACACATAGCCGTAAGTAGCTGAGGCTGGAACTTAGGTCTTCCTGATTCCAGGCACAGTGCTCTCTCCACTGTGCCTCTAGCTGTCCCTATGAAGGGGCATTACTACATTACTACAGGTAATATTATCCCCATTTTACAGATGAGGAAACTAAAACTTGGGCAGACTAAGGGACACAAGGCTTAGTGTTGTTTCTATTGCCTCCAAGTCCAACACTCTTTTCTTTACCCCATTAATGTTTTGACCAGATTGGTGATTTCATGAGTATAGGGAGCCCCCAAAGCAGATCACCATTTTCTCTGTAATCTCAGAGGGCTGTCAGGGTCACCACAAAGGAGGTACTTGCCCAAGGTTACAAATCAGTGTGAGTGATATTCAGGACTACTGATTAGGTCTTCTTACCTTTGAGGTTAGCACCCTAACCACTGACCCACACCACCTCTCTTCATCTTATACTGCTGCTTCTACTGTGTCAACCAGGAGCCAAGAATTTATTAAGCATCAACTTTGTGCCAGGTATAATGCTAAGCACTAGGGCTAAATGTAAAGATAAAAGACAGTCCCTCCATTCCAGGAGTTGCCAGTTTAATGGAGGAGATGGTGCACAAGCATCTCTGTACAAACCAACTATATACGGGATAAATGTGGAAATAATACGAAGAAAGGCACAAGCATTAACTTAGTGCTGACCTTAACTGCCAGATTGAGAGTCCCTTTATCAGGGTCCCTCTGGCTTGGAAATGAGGCCATGCCTAAGGAATGAATAATGCCTTCTTTTTCCCTCTAGCTCTCATGATGAGATGCGGACTGATAAGGAGCCAGGGGATGGATGTGTGTTAATACACTTATAGATAATCTTTGCATGTACATGGAGAAAGAGGTATGGGTTGTGGGCAATCTTCCTTCCAAAAAGTTGCCTTTTGAGCTTCTTCCTCTCCTAAAGATTCTTCCCAAGGAAACAGATGGGACCTTCCCCTTTTAACAGAGAGGTTCAAGAGAGTAGCTAATTACTTAGATTATGCTAGAGATAAACAGTGTGATCCTATGCCATTCTTGAAATAATCTTCTATTTAAAACTACCGCTAATTACTATTTATCAAATTAAGCTCACTGAGTCCCTCAGCAATGTCTTTTTCACTGTCAAAATAAATGCTTCAAGGTTCATTGGTACTTTTCCTTCACAGGTGAGTTTATAATATAAGGCTCAAGATATTTTCAAAGAAAAAACATTTTGATGCAACTTGATGCATATTCTCAGACATGGAGTTCTGCAAAAATTGGGCAGAGACAATATGGACATTGCCTTCCATTCCAGTCTAGGAAGGCAGAGGGAACTTGATGCTTACAGCAAAGAGGAAAGAGCAGAAACTGGAGGTAGAAAGGATTGATTCTAGGCAAAATTTCAAAGAAAATAAAGTTTGCCTTTTGTATTTCACCACATCTCTTCCTAGCCCTTTTCTTCCCCAAGCACCTGCTGCTCTCTTGTCCAAAGTTCCCCCCCCACTCCATTCTACTCACAATTTTAGCACCCTGTCTGGATCTATTCTCCCTCCACAACACCCTTCTTCCACAGAAAATCACTATTCTATAAATTGGAAGGATTTCAATTGTGTTAAAATTCAATTGTGTTTAAATATGTTAAATTAATTAACATTTTAATCTATGAAGTGTTTTTTTAAAAACTAATTTATAATAAGGTGCCAATGACTGATAATTCTATAACACATCTTTATGAGGGTTTTTAATTTCTTTAAGAACATTATTTGTTTAACCAAATCAATTTTCAAATCATGGAATTTCAGAGAATCTAACAAAGGTAAGGTAGAGAATTTCTGGAACTGTTGGTGGGCGTGACATTTGGAGGTATAGACAGGAATTTGGTTCAGAGAACTTGCTGATGGCATAGGTTTAATGCATAAAATCTGAATTTCCGATATTCAGATACAATTAAGTCTTTTTATATAAATTCCTCTACTTTGTAAAATAAGGTTGGTTTCAATATAATTGTCTTATCTTACTACCTAAATCAAAATGGAAAAGGTACCCACAGGAGAAGGCTGAATGTTGTACAGATAATTTTTATTTGGTTTTATAGGACTGCACTTCCTCCCCTCTCCCAGGAGGGGAACATTCTCAGCTCTCTTACTGCAGTGAGCCATCAAAAGATGGCAAGAATGTCAACATCCCATTCCTTCCCTACCCTCTGTCTGTCACACAGAGAATAACTTCGAAATCTGATGATTAAATCTCAATTGTGGATGGAAATGTGTCTATATGTCTCTGCCACACACTTACATGATGTCAACAGTATCTGATAGTTATTTTTGTATTGAGACTCTCCAGTTGGAGAACAGCTGTTCAAAAATGGAATTCTAGTGAGCTGAATCAACGGTCCAGCTAATATCCATCAGTAATTGTGGTTCTGCCCTGGTCCTGATGTCCAGCTGTCTGTGTTATTGGATGATATCCAGCTTAGGTCTTCATCTCTGTGGAAGATGCTAAATTTATCTATGCTGGTGAATAAAAACAATTCTGTTTATTTGCTTTTGTGCAGAATGACATGACCTGGAGACAGTGGCATTTCATATTTGTGCTGTGAGCCCTTAATTCTAGGGAGGTTTCAAAATGCATCACAATTTTTCAACACAATAATATAATGATTCCAAGCCCTGCAGCTGGTGTCCAGCTGCTTGTTATTTTTCTAATATTATGAAAATAAGGATATGGGCCTTCTAATTACTGGGATTTTTAACACCATCCACCTCTACTTCCCCGAATAAGATAGTCAAATATTTTCTGGTTTAGCAACTCCTTAGAAAATGCTAAACCACATATGGTATATTTTGTACCCTGTAATACATAATAGCTAGCTTTTATATCAATGGTTTAAATTTTACAAAATTCTGTATTTACCATTTCTTATTTGATCCTCAAAAAAACTCTGTAGTGTCAATGCTGTTATTATCCCCATCGTCTAGATGAAGAAACTGAGGTTAAGGTTGTTTAAGCAATTTGCCCAGCATCAGTCATCTGTCTGGTAAGTGCCTTTGTGCCAAGTACCAAGTGCCAAGAATTTGAACTTTAGTCTTCTGAATCCAATATTCTATTCGATGAAATGCTTTCTCTAATTGAGCTCTTAATTGCCCAGTCTGATGGCATTTCTTCAATCCTAATCCTTCTTGACCTTGACCTCTTTTCATTCTTTGGTCACTCCTTTCTCCCTGATGCTCCCTTCCTTCTAGGTTTATGGAACATGTTTTATTCCTGATTCTTCTTGGTCTCCTTTGCCGGATCTTCATCTGTATCAAACCCACTGCCCATGGATGGTCCCCGAGGCTCTACTCTGAAGCCTCTTCTCCTTTTATGTGTCCCTTGGTAATCTCATCTCCCATCATCTCAGGGACTACACAGATTATTCTCAGACCAGTTCATCTAGCCATAACCTCTTTCCTTACCGTCAGTCTTAGATCTTGAGGTAGATGTCCTATAGACATCTTAAACTCCATCTGTCCAACACTGAATCCATTGTCTTCTTTCTTTCTTATTTCTCTTAAGGACGCCACCATTTTTTCAGGCCCTTGACTCACAGCAACGTCATCCTCAATTCCTTATTCTCCCTCATGCCCTGTACCCAATCAGTGATCAAGTCCTGCCCATTTTATCTTCTACACATCCTCATATATACCTCCTTCTTTTCCTCCGACTCTTCCCCTACCCTGATGCAGATCCCCAGCCCCTCACACCTGACCTGTTGTAGCAACTACTGTCAGATCTGCTCATCTCTAGTGTCTCCTGCTCCATCCCATCCTCCACTCAACTGTCAAAGTTATCTTCCAAAATACACATCTGACCATGTCACCCCCTCCCCCAACCAGAAAACTCCAGTGGCTCCCTCTCAGTTATAAAATCCTCTTTGGGGCTTTTTAAGTTCTTCATAACCCAGCCTCTGCTTACCTTTCCAGCCTTCTTACATTCAACTCTTCTCCACATACCCTATAATCCTGTGAAGGGGCCTCCTTTGATGTTCCTTAGATAAGACCCATAAGGCATATCCCAACCCTTGGCATAGTTTGGCCCCCTTGACTGGAATGTTCTTCCTCACTTCCGTGTCTGACTTCTCTGACTTCCTTCAAAAGGTTCAGCCCAAATCCCACCTTCAGCAAAAAGCCTTTTCTGGACCATCTTCATTCTACCACCTTCCTTATGAGAATACCTCTAATTTATCCTGTGCATATCTTGCATATATATTGGTGTTTCTATGTTGTCTTCTCTCAATAGATTCTGAGCTCCTTGAGAACAGGGACTGTTTTTACCTTCTGAGCCTACCACATTGCTGGTACTGACAAATGCCTGTTGACTGACTTAGTATCTGTAACGTATGATTAGAGCATGGGCTTGGTTGGGTGAAGGGAAGGAGAGGGAATTAAATGTCTCAATATAATAAGGAAAAATTTGTGCAGAAGCCTCTTTTTAAAGAAAAACAGACACTAAGTGTCACAATTTTAATTACACTTTCTACGGAAGTAGCTTTCACCAGATTTTGAACATTTGAAAAGTAGGCAGCTGAGAAATGAACTAGCTGAAGCACCTTTATTGCAGCTGGGGAAATTGAGACCCACAGAAGTGAAATGACTTACTGAGATCTCACTATGAGTAAGAATTAGAGCTAGGATTTGAACCCAGGTCTTTGCTACCTGTATGAAGCCAAGTAAGTCACTTCCTCTAGGTCTCAACCACAAAATGAAAGGCTTAGACTAGATGACTTTTAAAACCCCATTCGACTCTCAACTAATGCCCAGAGAGGTCAAGATCACATAGTTATAAAATATCAGAGCTCATAGGCCAGTTATTTCATTTATCCAGGCCTCAGTTTCCCTATCAGTAAAATAAAAGGGTTGTGTTCAAAAGTTTCTAATGTGCCTCTGTCCTGAAGTTCTGTGATCCTCTGATTCCAAAGACTGTGCTTGAAAACATAACAAGCCACCTTCTGAAGCTGCCAACTCCCAGTTACAGAGATTGAGCAGAGGCTAGATGATATCTGTCAGTGGTCTTGGCAAGAGGATGCTTGCGCTGTGGAGATCTTTGAATTAGGTAATCTAAAAAGTCTTTCTAAACATTAGGATCGGGGTGGCTAGGTGGAGCAGTGAATAGAGCACCGGCCCTGGAATCTGGAGGACCTGAGTTCAAATCCAGCCTCAGACACTTAACACAAAAACTAGCCGTGTGACCTTGGGCAAGTCACTTAACCCCCAACTGCCCTCCAAAAAGCAAAAAATAAAAATAAAATATAAAAAAATAAAAAATAAACATTAGGATTCTGGGCTATCCAGAAAAAAAAGGATGAGAGTCTGAGAAGATGAAAGAAGCACTTAAGGAGTGTAAATTCTGCTCACTATTTGACAAAAACTACTGGTAAAACTGGAAAAGAGTACGGAAGAAACTAAGTATAGACTAATATCTTACACCAGGTACTAAGATAAAGTCAAAATGGGTACATGATTCATGAATAAAGGGTGATGCCATAAGTGAGTTAGGAGAGCAAAGAATAGTTTACCTATCAGATCTATGGATAGGGAAAGAATGTGTGACCAAACAAGTGATAGAGGACATTACAAAATGCAAAGTGGATAAGTCTGATAACATTAAATGTAAATGTTTTGCACAAAGTTAATGCAACCAAGATTAGAAGGGAAAGAGAAAACTGGGAAATAATTTTTATAACCAGTGTCTCTGATAAAGGCCTCATTTCTAAAATATATAGAAAACTGGGTCACATTCATAAGATATATGTCATTCATCAATTAATAAATGTTCAAAGGACATAAACAAGCAGTTTTCCAATGAAGAAATTTAAGTTCTCTCTATTCATGTGAAAAAAATGCTCTAAATCACTATTGATTAGAGAAATGCAAAATAAAACAACTCTGTGGTACAGCACTTCACACCTATCAGATTGGCTAATATGAGGAAAAACAGGAAAATTTTAAATTTTGGAGAAGATGTGGGAAAATTGGAACACTAACGCATTATTGGTGGAGTTGTGAACTGATCCAGCCATTCTGGAGGGCAATATGAAACTATGCCCAAAAGACTATAAAACTGCATACCCTTTGATCCAACTACTAAAACCACTACTAGATCTGTATCCCAAAAAGATCATAAAAAGGGGGAAAGGACCCACAAGTACAAAAATATTTATAGCAACTCTTTTTGTGGTGGCCAAGAATTGAAAAACTGAGGGGATAGCTGAACAAGTTGTGGCATATGAATATAATGGAATACTATTGTTCTACAAGAAATGATGAGCAAGTGGATTTCAGAAAAACCTGGAAAGACTTATATGAACTGATACTGAGTGAAGTGAGCAGAACCAGGAGAACATTCTACAGAGTAACAGCAACATTATGTGATGACCAACTTGGATAGACTTGGCTCTTCTCAGTAATACAATGATCTAAGACTAAAAGACTCATGATGGAAAATGCTATCCCCATCCAGAGAAAGAAGTATGTATGGAGTCTGAATGCAGAAAGAAGCACACTATTTGCTCTTCTTTTTTCTCATGGGTTTTCTTTCTTGTTCTGATTCTTCTTTTACAACATGACTAATGTGGATATATATTTAATATGATTGTACATGTATAACCTATATCAAATTACTTAACCCAGTGCCTGGCATATGGTAAATAACTAATAAAAGCTTGTTGAAAGATTAGCTGATTCTAGGGTCAGTATAGGCTTCTTAAAGTTGGAAGAACAGTGAAAAGACAAGTTAAAAATAAGGGAATTGATAGCCATCGATGTGAAAAAACAGTTTTCTGTGGATAGCAAGACAGTTCAAAGACTAGAGTACTAAAGAGTAGGAAAAGGTAACTTTTACTGATGACACTCCCATTTTCATTCAAGACTTTGCCAAAACTGTTGTTAGAGGAAGCCCAGGTCAGGCTGTAAGATCTAGGCATCTTCATTATCATAGAAAACATCCACATGCAAAAAAAAAAAGTAGTAAGAGTTTGGGAGCCAGGAAATCTTATCCTCATTGGACAAATGATCAACTCCAATTAACAGACTGATGTACTGAGAAGTAGAATTATTCTCCAATTAGGGAAATTCCAACATGGAGATGTAAAACAGTTTGATGCCCTCGCACCATGTCACACAGGTAGCTAAGTGGCCCATTGGATATAATAGTGCCAGACTAACAGAGTCAGGAAGACTTATCTTCTTGAGTTAAAATCTGACCAGACATTTCTAGCTGTATGACTCTGGGAAAGTCACTTAACCCTGGCTGCCTCAGTTTCCTCACATGAAAAATAAGCTGGAGGAGGAAATGGACAACCACTCCAGTATTTTTGCCAAGAAAGTCTCAAATTGGGTCACAAAGATTTGGACACAACCAAAAATCAACTCACCAACAATAAAATCATGCCACACACCATTAAAGGTTAAGAAATGTATCCAAGTCCAAGACAATTCCAAAAGACTTATAATGGAAAATGCTATCCACACCCAGAGAAAGAACTATAGAGTCTGAATACAGATCAAAACATGTTATTTTCTCTTTTTTGTGGTTCTTGTTTCTTCTTTCTCCTGGTTTTTCTCTTTGGTTCTAATTCTTCTTTCACAACATGACTAATATGGAAATGTATTTAATATGATTACACATGTATATCCTATATCAGACTGCACACCATCTTGGGGAAGGAGGAGCAGAGAGAGAGGGAGGAAATTTAGAACTCAAAATCTTATAGAACTGAATGTTGAAAACTAAAAACAAACAAATAAATAAATAAATAACGTTTAAATAAGTGAATAACAAAACAAAGGAAAAAAAGAAATTTATCCAAGAGATCAAGATAAACATGCTCCAAAGGCCTGATTTATAGAATCACAGAACTTCATCAAGTGCAACCCAGGGCCTCAGAAGTATCTCCTCTACAACATCCCCAACTGGTAGTCATCTAACCTTTGCTTAAAAATTTCTAATAAAGAGGAACATACTACCTCCCAAGGCAGCCAAGTCTACTTTAGGAAAACTCTGGTATTCAGAAAGTATTTCCTTATTATATCAAGCAGAAATCTATCCTTCTTTCTTCTCCAACTGCTATTCCTAGTCCTGTTCTCTGGATCAAGCAGGACAAATCCTATTCCTCTTTTTTTGTGTGTGATAATCTTTTAAATACTTCAAGGATAAATGCTATCTAAATGTCAGATATTATAATAAGTCCCATCACACCAAGTCCATGGTATCTAGGAGACTGAATAGTCTATTTGCAGTAAAACCTCTAGATCTGTGTATTTGATCATAAGTATCTGGTCATAAATATCATATGCTTCATTGTTTTTCTTAAATATTATTTCCCGTGTTATTGGTCATATCTAATAAGTCTTCCTATGCTATGCTTTTGTGATATCTATAGTCTTTGTGATAGCTGACTTAGTAAATATATGTAGGTGGTTTTCTCCCTCCTCCAGTTATGGTTTAAAACACTCATGAACTTTTGTATGTAGCAACTTTTCAAGTCTGAAGAGAGGAACATTCGGACAAAGAGGGAAAACTATATTATGCACAGGAGAGTAAGCTTAGAGAAGTCATTACTCCCCTAAAGAAG
>JAQQSW010018598.1:0-11211 GCA_028646575.1 Pseudocheirus occidentalis | reverse complement strand
AAGGTGTTCTTTTCTTCAGTCAGGTTGTTGACTCTCTTTTCATGATTTTCTTGCATCATTCTCATTTCTCTTCCTAATTTTCCTCCACTTCTCTTATTTGGTTTTCAAAATCCTTCTTAAGCTGCTCTATGGCTTGTAACCAAGCTACATTTTTCTTGGAAGCTTTTGATGTAGGAGTTCTGACTGTGTTGTCTTCCTCCCATTCCATGCTTTCATCATTTTTGCCTCCCCCCCAAAGTTGCATTGCTGGATTTGCTTTGCTTCCTTTGCCTGCTCATGTTGCCAGTAAATTACTTGACTTTTGGGTTCAGTAGAACTCTGCTTTCAGAAGGGAAAGCTCTGTCCCAAATGGCTGGGGTTTTGACAGCTGCCAGGGCTATTATGAGGCTGCTACCTCTGCAGCCCCCACCAGCTTTGGCTCAGTGAAAACGCACCCCAGGACCACCATCCAAGACCACAGTCTGGATCCTGGCAGCTCAAGGCAAGAGCACGTAGCCTCTGAATGAACATTTGGACCCCCTGCAATCTGCAGTCTGGGAGCTTATGAAGCAGCCACTTGGAAGCACATAGAGGGTGGCCACTTCTGCTGCTTCCTTGCCCTGAAGGCAGTTCAGCCTGAATTTTTCTTTTCTCCCTGAATTTAGCTGAGTTCCACTGAACTTTCACTTAGCCCTTGTTACTTATGGGTAGATCATTCTGGAAATCATAGTGCTGCTGATCCTCTCTCTTGAAGGCTCCAGTTGCTGGTTTCAGCTCCAGAGCTGTGATGAGCCCTTTCTCTCCCACCTGAGGAGCTGCCTTTAGTGGGAGATGTGTTTTTCTGTAATTTTGTGAGTTGTGGGGCCCTAAAATTTGTTTAAAGTCACATTTTATGAGTAAATGAGGTGGTTGTGGGGGCGCTGCAGAATTTTCCTGCTTCTACGCTGCCATCTTGGCTCCACTTTCCTCCTAAGATATAATATTAAAAGAAAAAGTTCTAGGACTTGGGGAGGGGACTTGGGAAAGGTCTCCTATGGAAGGTCATAATTTAGATGGGTTTTGCAAGAAGTCAGGGATTCTAAAAGGAAAGACAGTGAATATAAGGAGATGAAGCATCATCTTTGAAGAATAGTGAATAGTTTATATAGTTATATCATATAATACATGGGTAAGAGTAATGTGTAAGAAATTTGGAAAGGAAAGGGCTACATTATGAAGAGTTTTAAATACCGAATCGAAGACTTTATAGATGATCCCAAAAAGTACAACTTCATGTTGTTTTCCAAATTCATGACCCCATTTGGGATTTTCTTGCCAAAGATTCTAGAGTGGTCTGTCATTTCCTTCTCCGTATCATTTAACAGAAAGGGCAAACTGAGGCAAACAGGGTTAAGTGACTCACCTAGGGTCACACAGCTAATAAGTGTCTGAGGTCAGATTTGAATTCAGGAAAATGAGTTTTCCTGGCTCCAGGTCCAGTATATCTCTTGTGCCATGTAGCTGCCCTAGGAGAGAAACCAGAGCTAGAGATTCATCTGCCTAGAGATAATAATTTAATTCTTGGAAGTTGATGAGATTACATACTGAGAGAATAGGTTGATTTGATATTCAGTGGTTGGTTGTTGTCCTTTGTTCTAGGGACCAAAATGGCATCCCTATAGTGATAGTGAGAGAGTATGGAAAAGAGAAGAGGAGGGGAAGGGAGCGTTGGGTCCAGGAGGAGAAAGCAGAAAGAAGAAAAGGGAAAGAAAGAGGGAGCAAATTTTAAAGTCTTAAAGTACACCACAGTTCTTCAGAATAACATGGATAAAGATCCAGCCAAAGAGATTGAAAATGAGTGGATCAAAAAGCTAAGAGGAGAACCAAGGGAGAAAAGTTTCCTGAAAACTCAGGAAGAGAGAGCATCTAGGAAGAGAAGGTGGTGGCCTTGCTATTTGCTGAATAGGTGCCAAGAAATGTGAAAGCTGAGTAATGAGAAATAGTTTTGAATTCTCAGAGCCTATTTATCCTTGTCTTATGGTTCTTATCAAATTATGCTTTATACTTAGACCAGATTCAGTAGCCTTTTGATGCTACATACTTAATTGTGTGCCTGTCTTACACAGCCTATGGATTGTAAGCTTTATTTAATCGAATTCATAATTGTTTTTAGCAAAAACAGTGGCATGAATTTGCTTTAATTTTAGCTACAACTTTTAAAAAGAAGAACTTTACTCTGCGCAAAGCATTTGTACTAGGTAGGGCCAGTCTGGTGTGTTCTAGAGCCTATCTCTGTTGGAAAATGTGTTATCTGTAAAGGCAGAAATACCCAGTTTAAACACTGAAATGGAGCGTTTATTTAATGTTTAGTGGTATCTTTTGCACTGACTGAACACTAACTTCCATTTCATGGGTAGCAGCCTCTAATCTTTCTAGAGACGACTCTTAAAAAAATGACTTCTGAACATGGTCTATGGCCTTTTGTGCCCAACATTGCAAATAATATTGAAATAACTATTGTTGAAATAAATGTATGCAAATACAGAAATGTTAAATTAATGTAATAAATGTAAACTAATATAAAAAAGGTATGTGGATTTTTTTTCAAATACTGCACAAACAGAAGTCATAATTCACTTCCTTGGTCATGTTTCTGATCTCATCTTAGTTTTATCCCTACAAAAATCAATTTGAACGTAATTTATATATTTAATAGTTTGATGTATTGCCTTAAGATGAACATTTTACAAATCACTTTTATCTGTTTGGAATTACCTGCTGGTTTTTGCTTAAGCCATATTAACTGTGGATTCGTTGCAAGTCTTTTTAGATATCTGTGCAGAGCGATAGCATAGCTATAGCATAGCAGAATTGCCAGTCATATCCCAGATGTCACTGCCAGTGTACTCTTAAGACTGAACTTTTAGGCATGCTCAGAATGTCAGGCTATTTGTTATGTTGTGATAAATCAAAGGATCCATTGGATATATAAAGCATACTTTATGGACATTTTGACAGCTTCCATGTCCAGAGTAAGAATGGGAGTCAGCCTGTTATTCACAGTTACTGCTGGAATATGTTGTCAGCAGCCGTACTTTTAAAACAATTCTTAGCAATCATAGGATTCCATTGATTTCTGTATTCTGTGTTCTTGAGTCACTGTTATAATAAGCATGTTGTTTAACCACTGATTGAGTCAGAAATAAGTTTGATGGATAATGGAATAAATGACAACAATGGTTAGAAACAAAAGAGAGAAGGATAGATCCACTTTTAGACACACGTGAAATCAGTATTACAAACATGAAAGAGGCATAGGAGAGATTTCTAAATTGAAAACTGTTACAAAATAGACAGAAATGAGCTCATAGAAAGACCAACCTAAAACTGAATCAAAGGGCTAAATAGGGAAATATTAGCCTTTTTGTTTCCAGAGAAACCCATCAGTATTTTGTCTGTCTTTTGAGCTACTCCTTCCATCAATATCAAGCTTCGGTAAGATTTAAAGACAACAGGGAAGACTTACAGAGTTGACCTGGGAGAGGGGGATTTTATTAATTTTATAATTTATCATGTACTGTTATATGCTATTATATACCAGGTGCTGTGCTAAGCACTTGATAAATATTATCTCATTAGAGAGTCACATCCATCATATTAACTACATTTTCTGTGCACTCATCTGTGACAAATAAGAGATTGATTGTATTTTGCCATGTTTCCTCCCAGGTAGATATTCAGTGTCCAGTAGAATCACATGTAGACCACCCCTGTCTTCTTCCAGCTTTTTGTATACTTAGTAGACGGGTGAGCTATCCACAGCCTCTGAACAGATCATTATTTATATTTCTTTAATATTCTTCCAAGTTTGTTTACAGTACATAAGATACTGGAGGGGCAGCTCAGTGGCTCACTAGATAGAGCTCTGGGCCTACAAGCAGGCCAGACATTCACTAGCTATCTGACCACTGGAGAAGGAAATGACGAACCACACCAGTATATTTGCCAAGAAAACTCCAAGGACGGTATTGGTGTGATGTGGTCCATGGGGTCATGAGCAGTTGGCTGTTTAGAAGCCCCTTAGAGTAATGTGGACTTCTGAGTAATCATTGTCTACCTGTCAGAAAGTCCATCTTGCAACAGCCATAAAGGCCATTTATTTACCCTAGAGTATGCTGAGTTCTGTGGTTACTAAGAGATGTTACCAGTTATCCAAAAAGTAGATGGGAAATGCTGACAATTGGTAATTATGAGCTGGAACTAGGTCTTGGGAAAAAGGATGCTAAAAGCTAAGTGGACATATGTGTTTGGGCTGAAGGGGTGGATTTGGAGCCTAATGTAATGAGCTTTTTCTTCTAGCTACATTCATGATTGTAACATATTGATCTGTTTATTCCAAAACATCTGATCACTTTACCATCTTTTCTAAATACAAAGCTTAACAACTTTTTTTAAAAAGTATGTTGCAGTATTAGCTAATTCATTTTAAGAGAATGGTTGGTTTGATTTTGTTGCCACCACGAGTTAATTTTTTAAATAAGTTTTTTAGTAAACTTTTTTACTTTCTGATATAAAAATTAGTTAACTTTTCACAACTGTCTTTCCGTATTGAGAAAATTACATCTGAAATCACTGAACCTAATGAAAACAAAGTAGGACAAGGCTAAGATCATATTATTTTCTAGATTGGTGAAAATCTTAAATCACCTTAACAAGAACACAAATGCCCTACATAACTTTAGCAATTAAATATTAAATAACTAAAATTGTACTAAGATTCCCCATCTGTGTTGTTGTTTGTTGTTCAATAGTTTCAGTCACATCTGATTCTTTGTGACCGCATTTGGGGTTGTCTTGGCATTTCCTTCTCCAGCTCATTTTACATATGAGAAAACTGAGATAAACAGGGGTAAGTGACTTGCCCAGGGTCACATAATGGCTGAGACCAGATTTAAACTTACGTATAGAAGTTTTCCTGACTCTAGGCCTATGTTCTGTTTACTGCACCACTTAGCTCCCCTCACCATCTATCGTACGTTATACAAGTATCGTTATTGGACTTAGTTGGCACCCATCTGTGAAATTAAATGCTCAGATTAGTCACATTCTTAGAATGTTCTTGAACTTTTTAAACTCTGAAAGAATAATATAGTGTTGAGGGGCAAGAAAAAGTTTTACTAATTTAAGGAAACTCTAAAGAAATGCTACTGGAAAATTTATATTACATCATTATTTTAATTTGTGGAATTAGCACTGAATGACTTATTAGATTCTCTTCAGGATGTTTCATATTAAGGAAGATCCCTTCCATCTATCATCTATCTCTTCTTATCTATATTATTTATGTCTGTCTGTCAGTCTATTTATCACTTGAGGCTGAGTTGGGTATGAGGTTGGGGATAGCCTAGACCTCAGATACTTTATTTAGAATGCCCAGAGTGAGAAGTCCGCCCAGAGTGAGAAGTCCCTCCAGAGTGCCAAGTCAACAAATTTCTGTATGCCCCCTCAGTTGAGAGAATTATCTGAAGCACTGAGAGGTTATGTGACTTTCCCTGGGTTGCTCAGGCAGTATATACTAGAGACAGCATTTGAACTCAAGTGTTCCTGATTTTGAAGCTCAGCCAAGATGCCTCTCAATTAATTATTATTTTGCAGTAATGCACATTTAAATCATCCTGGAAGAGAGTGGATTTGTCTTATTGTTGTTTGGGGGTTGGTTCTTATTTTTATTTTTTTGTCCCCAAGAACTTAATCTTTTTTTTTTTTTTTGGTCAGGCCTCATTCACAGTTATTTAGTAAACACAAGGACAGAACTTACAAGTAAACAAATTGCTACAAGAAGTTTGGCACAAATCATATAAACAGACAACTCCAGTGAACTAAAATCTAGTCAGATGAATAAATCTTTAATAGAACGACTTGTTCTATAAAGTTTGGATTTAGTCAAAAGGCCACACTTGAGACCCTAGAGGGCATCATGTGGCCTCAAGGTCACAGATTCTCCACCCCAGGACTAGACAGCCAAGAACTTAATCTAAATGAATGTTTTGGGTTTGGTTTTGTTTTTATAAAAAGCTACAGGTAGCTTTAGTGGCATCTGATTTTTTTTTTGTACTTTACATTCCTACATTTAGCAGTTCTAAGGGACAGTTCTTCTTCTAACAGGAAATCTCCTTCACAGACTTGGTTCCATCTTTTCTGCAAGAGTTAGCTTGATTATTATTCTAGGTCTCAAAATACTTTTTATCATTTGCCATTTGAAGTAATTTCTCTCTAGAGATGACCATGTATGTATACAAATGCCACATGAAGTCAAGGTTAAGCTATGATTTCTCTCTAGAGCGGTGACATCTGGTTGTTGAAAGTGTCTTTGGACTAACAAAACGGAAGAGAGGAAAAATTTGGATTTATAATGAGCAGAGTCTTGGCATTGAGCTTAAGGGAGAGGCTTGGCAGGTTGGATAGCCTGGCCTGGCTGAAGCCTACTGTAGCTGTGAATTGTAATTAACTACTGATGGGACTATAAAAAGAATCTTATTTACAAGCTAACATATTTGCATTGCGACTGTGAACCAAATCCAAATTTTTCTGTCCTTGTACATAGGGAAGCTAAAAAAAGAGAAAACTACCTCTTTTTGTAACAGGAATATTTGTGAGTCCTGGCAAACAGCTATTATGGGCACTTAGTACAATCTGTTCTGTATGAATTTCTTTATTGGCCTTATGATAACATTGGCAACCCTGTCCTTCAATAATAGACTGACTTCTGCTTGGAAGAATTCTGCTACCTCCATATATCATTTTTCTCCATTTGTTTATTTTTCTTCTAAAAAGAAGTCTCTATTACAGAAGAAAAACATTTTAATGATATAGATCTAGCGTCTAATTTGTAAATGAATTGTTCAGGTGTTTTCAGTCATGTCTGAGTCTTTGGGACTCTGGGGTTTTCTTGGCAAAGGTGCTGGAGTGATTTACCACTTCCTTCTCCAGTTCATTTTGCAGTTGAGAAAACTGAGGCAAACAGGGTTAAGTGACTTGTGTAGGGTCACACAGCATCTGAGGCTGAATTTGAATTCTGGAAAATGAGTCTTACTGACTCTAGGTCCTGTGTTCTGCCCACTGTGCCACCTAGCTGCCTTTGTGAATGAATTAATCAGTCGTAAAACTAATTTATAGTCAATCATTTGTTACTTGCACTAAATCATTTAGATTCCTGGTCCACACATCACTGATATGTGTGCCTTCATGCTAGGGATACGGACTTCAATCAATCTATTCTTGTCGATCCTATGTTACTATCATCCAGGGTACCAGGTATCAGCATCACTCTTGTACCATGACTAAGAGGATTGGACTAGAATACTTTGAAGAGCCCTTCTGAATTGTCAGCAAACATTTATTAAACACTTAATATTTTCCCTCTCTAATGGTAAATGCTCAGAATACAAACAGAAAGAACATCCCTGACTTCTTCAAGTAGCTTGCATTCTAATTGGAGAAAAAAACCGTATTAAAACAGAGGTGAGGGGAATAAAGTCCAGAGACAGGGGAGAGTCATGATCACCACTTGGAAAGGAATGACTCACAAATATTAGATGACTTAGTGGCTCCTCAAAATGGTGGTTGCAGAATTAATTCATCAATCAGAAGATAGAGCCTCATGGTCAAAGGGATCCTTCAAAGTGAGGTCACAGAGGTGGATGCATTTTCTAGAGTGAGAAATTTAATAGTTGTCATCCTATGGTCCTTTGACTTATGTAGACAACCCATGACCACAAATTTAAAAGTAAAATTCTAATTGGTGGTTGTAAATAAGTTTTTCCCCCATAGATATGTGGAAGTAACCCTAAATTCTAGTAGCTTATGCCAGATGAGATCAAATTCTGGCAAGTCCTATCAAACTGAAAAGAACTAGAACAAATGTTATCTGAGAATCAGAATCAGACAACTAGTGAAGAACATCTACTAACAGTCAGAAAGTATAAATATTCATCTGTAGAAGATTGGATAATGTTGTAGAAATAATGGATCCTCTAAGTAAATAACTAAGACTTGGGTGAAACTTAGGAAAGTGAACTTGTATCTCAGAAGCCTCTTTTAGGGGAATGAAAAATCTTTCTAGAAGACATATTTGTTATTGAAATACCTTTGACAAGGATGCTGTTACTGCTGCTTGTGAGGTTTGCAATAAATCAGTTTTGAATCCTGAATTTCATAATGATATAAACATTATACAGTTAGATTTATGAGTAAAGGTAAATGAGGTGGCCCCAAGAAATGGAAGCATTTTTTTTCCAATTTGAAGAACAAGTTTATGTTTATAGAATTGCAGTTTTAGAACTGAAAGAAACATAAGAGATCATTCAGACAACCTCTTTATTTTAATAAAGAAGAGCAAACACAAAGTCCATGGAAGTTGAGTAACTTGCTTATAGCCATGTAGAGCTAAACTTGGAGTTAATCTCAATTCACCTTCTTTAGGGCCAGTGAGGTTGTACCTAGTAATGTGACTTGCAAACGTGGGTATCCTTTAGATATCTCAGTGAAAGGAAATAAAAGCTTTGTTGGCTATGGAAGCCTTCTTTTGAAATGCAAATATATTTCAGGGCTGGGTAACACATAAGGTGTCATGAATACATGAACACATAAGGTGTCATCACTGAAAATTACTTTATCAGAGACCTTTGTTCCTAGAAAGCTACCTGGTTAGGGAAGAAAATTCCATAGAATTTTGAAATAGAAGAATCCATAGAGTTTATCCAGTCCAACTATAAGGAAACAGAGGCCTAGAGATTGAATTGATTTGCCCTAAGTCAGACAAGAAGTAAGTAAGCTGAAATTTGGACTTAAATAATTTTACTCAGAATCTAGTTCTTACCCCATACTAACACAGTGCTTGTTGCATTTTTTTTCTATTTAAGGATGCATTTTATTCAGCATTGTTTTTCATTGCCTCATCATTTTTACATTATTCCTTCATCCACTCTTATTATGCTTTACTGAAAAACCACTAAACTTAGATTTGTTTGGAGTCATTACTTTCCAAATGTAGTATTATTTTTATCTATAACAATGACATTTTGACTTTCTGATGATCTGTAGACTGTATTTACAAGTCTGCTTATAGGTTTTTCCCCTCTTAAAATATTCTCTATCCATATAGACATTTCCATCTTGAAGAAAATAAATAATTTTCTTGCTTTATGCAGTGTCTCTGGCAGAATTAATTCTAATTAATAGGACAGAAAAAGAAAAGCATGGCTCTTTGGTAAGTTATATGACTAGGAGCAAATTGATATCTTAGACCATGAAGTGAAAATCAGATCTTTAAAAATACTTCTCATTAGTATTTTATTACTATTCTATTAAACTACAATAATTAATTTTTTTCTGCTAAAGCAAACCAGTATTAATCTTGGCTATATTTGAACCAGTATTGTAGAAATGTAAGGCAAAACATTTTAAATCCCTTAAGTTATTCATTTTCTAGAAAGATGATATACATATATGTTTATACTATCATAATCAAACAACAAAAGTAATAACTCTCAAAGATAAATGTTGATTATGTAAATTAAGAGATGAGAGAGCTTAATTTTATTTTGTTTTTTCCCCCACAAAGAGTCTTTCTTATTTTAACCAATGTTGACAGAATTTCTTCCTGGTAAGAGATATTGAAATTAAAGCTCTTTAATTTAATTTAATTTAGATTAATTCCTATCATTTTAATTCCAGTAGGTATTTGTTAAATTGTGCTTTAGCAAACTTCCATCATTGACTGCTTAGTGACTGAATTGGATAATTTGAATAACATAGTCACTTACCCAAGTCAGTTTCTTACTCTTCACTTCCCTGGTTTTCTTAGCATTACAGCTGAAATCTTCCTTTCTACATGAAGTCTTTCCTAAATCTCTTTAATTCTAATGCCTCCCTATAAGATTAGTTTCAGTTTATCCTGTACATGTGTTTCTACACCATTGTTTACATATCATCTCCACCATTAGACTATGAAAGCCTTGAAAGTAAAGATTCTTCTTTGCCTTTCTTTTATTCCCACAGCTTAGCATACTGCCTGGCAGATAGGAGGTGCTTAATCAAAGTTGATGAATTGACAAGAACTGACTGATGATTTGATTGACATCTGTCATAACTTATTCACCATATCTTCTAGCCAAAGTCTGATCAAGTAACCTAGAAAATGTTATTATTTCAAATTGAAAGAGATTGAAACTTGGCTCTGCTTATAATCACTTCTCACATTCCATATGCCAAATAAAAAGCAGCAGGTTCATTGTTTTTAGTTAGTCACACTTCATCTATTACTCGAATGACATACAAGCTCAGAAATATGTACAAAAGAGTTACAAAGCTAGCTATGGACAAAACAATTCCCAAATAGTCTGGCTTTGGAAGATGATCAGGGCAGATATGAAGAAAGATTTTTTTTTTACCCCTGTCCCATTCTTAAGGGTGAATCACTGTGCTCTAAAGTTGAAGGGGGAATTAGGAACAATAATTCACTTAATTTAGCAGTTAGTTTAGGCTGCATGAGATATTAGAAAGAATGCTTGAACTAGAAGACCTTGATTTAAGTCCCCATTCCAATAAGAGCTTATGTGGCCATGGATTTAGATGCTCATTATGTGATTGCTATCTACCGTAAATCTCTGACCTTCATTTGCGATATTATTGTTGGGTATAAATCTTAATCTCACTGCCTACCTCACAGGATTCTAGAGAGAAAAACACTTTATAAATGATTAAATTCTACATAAATGTTATTTTTATCATTGTTAAGGAATATATGGGGTATTGAGGAAGGACTAGTTCCTCTGGTGTGAGAGCTTGCTGAGTCCTTTTTGGGGCTGCTCATGGACCTTTGGTGTCCAACATGTCCCCTCCCTGTCTTTCCCCTACCCCAATCCCAAAACAGCAATCCCACTGTAAAGCCCCTCCCCTGATCTTTTCTCTTACTTTCTGGTAGAGCAGAGAGTCTCCCTTCCCCAGCCCCTGTATATCTTAATTCCTAGTTGCAGGTATTGCAGAACTTTAAATTCTAGATTCTTTCGATTCCTCCCTTGTCACCCATCCCCACTGGAAGGACAAGCAATTCAATACAGGCTGTGGATGTGTGATTATACAGGACATCTTCATAGTGGACATATTGTGATAGTCTGATCATATGTCCCTCCTTCCTATCCCTCCTCCCCTTGTTCTGTTCTCTACCCTGTCCCTGTCCCTTTACTGAAGTGT
>JAQQSW010018597.1:0-11211 GCA_028646575.1 Pseudocheirus occidentalis | reverse complement strand
TGTGCCACAGGAAAAGAGTTTAGCTTTAAAAGTCATGAAATACTTTGTTGTTGTTGTTCAATGGAAATGGCAAAAATAACTTTGATCATAGAAAATTATTATGCTAACAGGGAAGATCAAAACACAAACTCACAAGGGAAAAACACAATCAATATACCTACATCTAAAACCTAGAAGGGGAATAAGAATTGGTCTCAAGTGCAAAATATCTTCTTAGAAGATCTCAAAATGTAATTTTTAAGTCAAATGAGAAAAAATGGGGAAAGAAATGACAAGTATGTCAGAGAGTCATATTGGCTGGCGGATGCAGGCACACTTTGGGCCTCTTTCTTATTGGTAGGAGTGGGAAAATCCTAAATCTTTTGTTGAGCTTATGGAAGAATCTCTCATAATCCCTTGTTCCATTGTATACCCCCAAATTTTACATTTTGAGCTCATCCTTGAACCTTTGAGGGGTTAATTTTCCACCCTTTACTTTTCATACACTCAATTAGAAGGGTCACATTCCTCTCCACTTCTTTTGCATCTTTTCCCTATCCCTATATCATGATATCATCAATACAGTTTGTAAGCTGTACACCATATAGCTTTAATTCATCCAACTGTTCAGCCACAATCCTATGACAAATAGTGGGGCTATCCTTGTGGCAAGAGGGTAAAAATATATTGTCTTTCCTGCCAAGTGAAAGCTAACTGGCCGCATTGTTTAGGGTCTATTGAGATTGGGAAGAAGGCATTCATTAAATCAATAACTGTGTACCAAGTCCCATCACATTTCTGGATGCTTTCTATTAAGGAGATAGTATTCGGAATAGCAGCATACAAAGGAGGAGTCCCTTTATTCCGTTCTCAATAATCCACAGTCATTCTCCACATCCCATCTGATTTTCATACTAGCCATATAGGATTATTCCATTGTGTGGGTGTAGTGACTAACATTCCTGTTGCAACATATTCCTTTATAGTAGTGGTAATTTCATCTTGCCTACCTGGCACATGATACTGCTTTGAAGTAATTACTTCAGAAGGTTCAGGGAAAGTTAGTGGGTCCATTTTTATTTTTCCCACTAAAACTATATTAATTTGTATGTTCCTTACAATGAATTGGTATCTTCCTTCAGGTAACTTCAGAGCCTCAATATATCTATTACAATAATGAATTCAGTAATGGATACAATAACCACAGTATATTCTTTCTTAAGAAATTACCCAAGATTACACTTATCAGGGTTTCCATAGATAAGTTTGGTCTTTGCCCCCTTATCAAGCAACACCCTAGTTACAAAAGTTGATCCATTCTTCCAATATACTGTAAAACCAATATGGGATCTGCAATCTCTTCTGTATATTTCTTTAATCTAGGCAGGGGCTTGGTCTACTTCCTATTCTCCCTGAAGGCGGGGCAAAAGTGGATGTAATGATTCAGGAGTATTTGTAAGGGTGGTTCCTGCTTCCCTATTCATTCTAATGTTAAGAACCTTTTCTTGCTACATCTTATGCAGCACTTCAGTTGGAATACCATCTATTCTTCTAAAATCCACCCTTGCTCTCAGTAAATTAGTAAACAGTTCTCTTCTTGTCAATTTATTTTGTCTTTGAATCTTCTGGTTATTTATTCTTCTTTCTCAAGGAAATTTATCATTTCCCCATTCCCCTAAGTCACATAATTGTGACCAGCACTTCCTAAAAAGAGTACCCTATTTCCCCAATTAGTAGTCAGAATTACGTGCTTATAAGCAGGAGGAGCCATTTTCACTAAATTTCTATGAGGAACTCCGGGTTGGGGGGGTGCATCATGATATGCAATTGCATCTCCAGCTATGATAGCAGTTTTCACCTTTTCCTTTAGCTTTCTCATATAATCTCTACGTGAATAACAGGGTCTGTCTCCACCAGGCCACATAGCATCAGTAAGATGTTGCTTTTTGCATCCCTCTGCAGCTAAAGCTAACAGATTAGTTCTGTTACTGCCTCCTTGCATATGGTAATCCCTAAAAGCTTGGTGTACAAAAGAATTTTAACCATCTACTGTTATATGAAATGACTTTTTTGTTTCTCTTGCTGCTGGTTTTTATAAGTCATATGTGTGTATGTATGTATGTATGTATGTATATGTATATGTCAATTGTTTATGTGGTTTTATTTTATAAACTGCAACATAACTAAATTATTTGTGAGTCTACCTGCCAAGATAAAGGAACTATGTGAATATGAATAGCAGTAAGCACTATCATACCCCAAATGGCTTCTAGCACAGATACTTTGATCTGCTTTTCTAAAGGAAAACAACTAAAAATGTGTTAAAAATATTACTTTAATCAAACATATATCACTTACCTAGTTCAGGGGGAAAAGTCAACACCTTGAATTTTAAACAATACAAACAGAATACAAAGAGAAGCTACAAGCAGAGAGAGAAACAGATTAGCAAATAGGGCTTCCAGCTGTCTGACCATTACATCCAACCTAGTTAGTTACCAGAGAGGGAAGTATACATCAGGGTTTTCAAAGCTGGGGGGCTCCCTGGCTGCCCAGAGTCTCAACTGGACAAATCACACAACTCTTTCCAAAGTGATCCCCAAAGCAAAAACCCACATTAGGGTATATATATATAACCTTCTCCTGGGTCAGAGAATGTCACAACGCTCTTGATCCACTGCCCAATCACAAAGCAATACAGTATGGGCATTCCTGAAAAACAAGCTTCCCCCACAGGCTCCATTTGACAACATTCAGCCTATTAGGGGGCAGAGTATATTTTCAAATCAGGGAAGGTTTTCAGAGTCACTTGAGCCTATCAAAGGGCCTAGGGGCAGGGAAGATCTTCAGATTCCCATAACAACACAATTACCAAATATTTCCAGAAAAATAAAGACACATCAAAATAGTTGGGAAAATATCAGTTGCTTATGAATAGACTGAAATAATATAGTAAAAATAATAATTCTACTAAATTAATTTTTATTTGGTGCCATAACAAGCAAACTACCAAAAATATTTTATAGAGCTAAAAAATAATAACAAGATTCATCTAGAAGAAGAAAAGATAAAAAATATGAAGAGAATTAATGGAAAAAAATTGCAAAAAAGGTGGACTCCTTGTAACACATTTGAAACTACAGATAATAGGGCAGAAATTAGACATAGACTAGCATCTGACATTGTATAGTAAGATTAGGTCAAAATGGGTACATGATTTAGACGTAAAGGTCAATGCCATATGTAAATTAGGAGAGCAAGAATTACGTTACCTGTCAGATCTATGAATAATGGAAGAATATGATCAAATAGGAGATAAAAAAATATTATGAAATGCCAAAATCATGATTTTGATTATATTAAATTTAAAAGCTTTTTGCATGAACAAAACCAGTACAACTATGATTAGAAGAAAAACAGAAAGCTGGGAAAGAATTTTGGCAATCCGTGTTTGTGATAAAGACCTCTTTTCTAAAATACAGAGAGAATTGGGTCAAATATATAAGAATACAAGCCATTCCCCAAATGATAAATGGTCAAAGAATATGAACAGGTGGTTTTCAGAGGAAGAAATTAAAGATACACACACACACACGTATATGTAGTCATGGGAAAAATGTTCTAATACACTATTTCTTAGAAAAAAGAAAATTATAAAAACTCTGAGGCACCATGTCATACCTATCAGATTGGCTAATATGACAAAACAAGAAAATGATAGATTTTGGAGATGTGAGGAAATCAGAACACTAATGCATGGTTCAGAGAGTTATGAACTGATCTAACATTTCTAGAGAGCAATTTGGAAGTATGCCCAATGTTTTATAAACATATACTTGTCTTTTCATCTGGCAACACCACTATGAGGTGTATATACAAAAAGAAAAAAAAATCAAAAAAAGGAAATTGACCCTCATGTAGAAAATATTTTTGGTGGCACATTTTGTGGAGGCAAAGAATTCAAAATTGAAAGGAAAACCCATCAATTTAGGAATGACAACAAGTTGTGATATGTGAATGTAATTGAATCCTATTGTTATATAACATATTATGAGCAAATGGATTTCAAAAAAAACCTGGAAAAACTTAGATGAACTGATCCTTAATAAAGTGAGTAAAAAGAGCGGAACATTGTACAAAGTAATAGCAACATTGTGTGATGATCAACTATGATAGACTTAGCTATTCTCAGTAATAAGAAAATGTAAGACCATTCCAAAAGACTCAGAATGGAAAGTGCTCTCCACTGCCAGAGAAAGAAATATGGAATTTGAATGTAAATCAGAGAGAAAATTGCAAGTAAAAATGTTATAAAAGTGAATTTTGACTGAAAAGGATTCTGAGAAGATGGTAGAGTATGTGGGAAAATTCTTAAGTTCTCCAGATTTCCCCCAGAAACAAGACAGAATAGAACTTCAGGGCAAACATAGATATGGATAATCAATAAGGGTTGGAGCATACAAGTGTTCTTCCTGGAACAACCTGGATAAGATCAGGAGAAAAATCCCAGTAGCAAGGTTTGGTCCCTATGAAAACTAAACAATTCCAGGTTAGTTTTGTCGAAAGAGCAATCAGTGAGCCCTGGGGCTAGCTGGAGTAGAGGGTAGCCTTTAACTCAGCCACAAGGAATTTTCATTTTTGGAACAGTATAAGCAGTCTTCATTTGAGCCAGGGAACATTAGGAGAATCTCTGCTGATACGGAATGCCAGATCCAGCTGTGATACGGAGACCTAGCCCTTGGCAAGAAGAAAATAGCACATGCAGAGTGAATGAAGAAGCATCAGGGCAGGGACACATCTGGCTGTGTGTACTTACAGGATGGTACAGTTCTTGATTTTGGTTCCAGGCAAGAGAAGGAAACTGAATGTGGATTTGAGGTCAGAGGCACTATTGCCTATACCCTGGAACTAGAGGGGATTACAAAAAGTAAAGTTGCTTGGAATAAATTTAAAAAGAGTAGACAAAGGATAAAGAATCCAACCATTAAAAGTTATTATATCAATAGATAAGAGTGGAGGACAAAAAGGCTTCCTACCCCCAAAAGTAATGGCTAAAATTCACCTGTACAAAAAGAATTCCTAGAAGAACTTTAAACAAGGTTTTAAAAATCAAATGAGAGAAATTTAGGAAAAATAAAAAAGAACAATCCAAGAAAAACAAGAACATTATGGGAACAATTCAACCAATAAGAAACAGACATTCAAAATTTTAAGAAAGAAAATGCTTCCTTGGAAATGAGAATTGGGCAAGGAGAAGCCAGCAAAGATATCAAAGAACAAAAAATAATGAAACAATATAAAAATGAAAAAATAGAAGAAAACATTCAACATATCAAGAGAAGCAATTGATCTGGAAAATAGGTCAAGAAGAGAAAATATAAGAATAATCAGACTACCTGAAAGCTATCACTAAAAAGAGAACCTCAATACAGTAATACAAGAAATAATTAAAGAAAAAGTTCCCAATGTTTTAGAACAGGAGAAGAAAGTAGAAATAGCAAAAAATATCCACTGATCACCACCTGAAACAAATAAAAAATACACTACAAGAATATCAGTGATCAAGGAGAAAATATTACAAGCAACAAGAAGAACAATACTACTTAAATATGTTAGCATTATAAATAAAATCTCATAAAAACTAGAAGTGGCCACAGTAAAAGACCACAGGTCCTAAAATATTATATATCACACAGCAAAAAGCCTGCAATTCCTAACAGAAAATATCATACCTAGTAAAGTTAAGCATAGGCTTGAATGAAAAGAAATGGACATTTAATCAATTACTAAACTTTCAGGATTTTGTAAAACAAACAAATTTTACAGAAGATCTGATGTATAAGTTCTAAGGGAAATAAAAGAACAAAGACTAATTATAAAGGATTCAATAAGGACAGAACAGACTGCTTACTTTTCATCTGAGGAAATGTAAAATGTATGTTTAAGATTTTTATTAGGATTTGGGTAGTTAAAAAGAAAGATTGAGGCAGACTTTGATAGAATTCTAAAGAGTAAAACCATTT
Source organism: Pseudocheirus occidentalis (assembly GCA_028646575.1). Taxonomy (NCBI): domain Eukaryota; kingdom Metazoa; phylum Chordata; class Mammalia; order Diprotodontia; family Pseudocheiridae; genus Pseudocheirus; species Pseudocheirus occidentalis. The sequence continues at coordinate 5,209 of JAQQSW010018597.1, read as the reverse complement.
AGGTAAAGGTAAAATGTGTTTAGATTAATGAGAAGAATAACGGAGGGATTTTTGAAAGGGGTGGAGATAGTTGAAATAATAAAAGGGCAAGGTAGAAGATAGAAGTAAAGTAGGGGAGTCAGGAGGGAAAGGAAATAAGATATACACAAACATAAAGATTAGGACTATAATTTATTAGAGAAGAAAGCAGAGGTAGTAATCATGCCTCAGATAACATTCAAGCTAAAATATATTTAATCCTAAGACAAAAATAGGCAAATTACACTATATGTCACCAATATTAATCAATGTTGTTTTAGACCATTTAAAATAGCTGAACGAATGGAGTTGGAATGTTGCTGTGCTGTTGCAAATGACAAGTTGATGGACTTAGAAAAATACAGAAACACTCAGACTTATGAAGGAAGAGGTTGTCCATCCTCAGAGAAACAGAGGACAAATGAGTGTAGTACAGTCTTACATAGTTTCCTGTGAATGTATACATCTATATAATAGTATTTGTGTGTGTACATATATATACATATACACATATATATGTGTGTGTTCTCATATGTATATACACATGTGTGTATATATGTATAAGCAAATATATGTAAGTCTATGTATAGGTGTATATCTGTGTATACTGTAGGCATGTTTGTGTGTGTGTATCTATCTGTCCATACTTAATTGCAGCTTTCTTGAGGAAGGGTGAGAGGAAAGGGGAAAAAGAAAAAAAGAAAAAGTGCATAGCAATGAACAAAAGAGAACTAACAATGAAGCAAGAGAAGATGGACAGCCCTGAACAAAATATGTAGCATTTGTTATATAAGCTATCTTGTCATGAAAATTTACTATCATATATTTTGAATCCACTCTTATGTTCTGCTGAGCACATCACACTGATTTTTTCTTTTCTTATTTTGTATCAAGTTTTAGTATTTAAGTTGTTTTATTTCTTTTTTATTTAAATTTTAATCTTTAAGTTTGCAACCTATTTATTTTTTATTTTATTTTTGAGTTTAAAATAAATTAATTAAATGTGTTTATTAAAAGTGAATGTTGAAAACTATCTTTATATGTACTTGGAAAAAATAATATACTATTAAGTGGAGTAAACAATTATTTTATCATTTCATTTGTTTTTAAATAAATATTTTAAAAATAATTTCTTAAATTTCAGATATATTTCAGATTTCAGTTCAGACTGAAGCTTTTTTTTAAACTTTCTTCAATTTCACTTTCTGTATGTGTGTTTTACAACATGGTTAATATGCAAATCTATTTTGTAGGCCTTCAAATGTATAATTGATTCCATATTGCTTGCCTCCTCAAGAAGAGGAGTGCTGGAAAGTAGGAAGAGAATATGGAATTCAAAATTTAAAAATAATAATATTATTAAAAATGAATGCAATTAGGAAATATTTTTAAAATAAACAATTAAACACAAAAAAGTATTGTTTTATTTTCATTACATTCTGTGTAACTCTAAGGTGTAATCCTTCAGAAATTGTTTTTATATTATTCAAATTCTAAAGACATGAAAATTATTGGTGTGTGTATGAAGTTATAGATTTTGTTTCATTTTTTACAAGATTAAATGTACATTTGGAGAAAGTTAAGATTATTTTACTTATATTGATATTTTATATTTATTGTTAAGATATCTTGTTTATTTTTTATATAATTTTTACCTTATGCTGTTTCTTACTTCCATATGCAGTTAAAACTTTTGTATTACTATAAAATTATTTATATTATGGCAATTTACTAAATGAGGAATTGATGGGATCCAGATCTATTTTTAAATTTTTATGGCATTCTAAAAAATAATGAAAGTGGAAATAATTCAGTTCAATTAGTAATAAAATTGCCTAATATTTTGTGTATAATCATTTGTTCTCATTACAGTTAACTAAAAACAAATCAATTAAATAAATCATTGTATTGTAGGAAATTACATGATTTATTTATTAAACATTTTACAGCTGAAAATATTCAGTGATCCTTAGGTTTTATTTGGTCCTTCAGGTCTCAAGAGACAACTGATACTGAATTCAATGAGTGTGAGTATTGAATTTAAGTATATATGCATTGAAATTACAATTTTGTGGCTATGGGGAAAGTTAAAGTTATTTAAAAGTTAGAAAAATCATATATTCAAATTATATTGGGTGGTAGATATATAGTTTCAAATTCTTAACTCTTTGATTATAAAGAATTTAAATTTAACCCTCCCCCTCACATTCTTATATATTTTCTTTGTTGAATTACAAATATTTTCATAATTTACACATTTCAAATACATCTATGGGCTTACCATTTATTTTAAATATATATTTTCATACAATGTACATAGTTTGTACAGCAATGCACATTTTGGGAAATAGAATGAACCAAAACACATGGTAGGAAATTGCCAAATAAAGGCATGGGCACAGACAGGATTAATTTTCTTACAACTCAAACCTTGCTCTCATCTGGAAAGCAAAAAAGTAAAGGAAGTAAAGAAGTGCTATTTAAATAAAAGAAATAATAGAAATAATAAAAGAAATAATAGTTTTTCCATGTATTCCTATAACAAGATTTGTATGAACATTGTACTGATACTATCAGAAGAATAAAGCCCAGATTGTTTGACCTCCATCCTAAAGATACTAGACAAGAATACAGAATTCTTAGATTTCTTCTAAGAGAAAAAAAAGTTTCATTTCAAATTAAGAAATATGCCTTTAAATGATTTAGAGAATTAGAAAAATACTTATTTGAATTTGAGAAAAAAAGATAAGGAACTAAATGTCTGAGTTTATGTTTTTTTTTTAAAAATCACTTAATTAAATACATTTGTCTTTTAAATGCAAATTTTTCAAGTTTTCCTTTCCTCAATTTTAACTCAACTGTTCAGCTTTGTTAAATCAACTTTACTGAGGAATAAATTCATAATAAGTTGAGGTGGAGGGAGGGGCATGCAATGTTGATTTCTAGATATAAAATGCTTTACATTCAAGGTTTTTCATGGTACATGGTACATTCTATGCAATATATTGATTTATGTCCATTGAATTTAATTATGATATAAACCTGTCACTCCCTTTCAACACATTCCAGAAAGAATGATCTAACAATCCTTCTCCAGACCAAGATAGTGGTATTATTATTTTTTAAAGAGTTGTTTGAGCACCATTAATAATAAAGTACTTGGTGAATTTCATTAATGCAAATATAGATGATTCCCCCCCCCCATCTCTGTCTCTGTCTTTGTTTTTCTCTGTGTCACTCCATTTTAGAAATGATTCTATGTGCTCTTCAAGATACCAGGAAAGTTTTGATCTGATATCCTATTCCATGGTTCACCTATTATTTATGTAATAATATTATCCTCCATATAAATGTTACAAAAGGAGATGTACAGATATTTGCCAAAAGTTTTGCTTGTTCTAAGATAGTAATAATCGATATTTCCCTGCAATGCTGATTGAAAATTGAAGAATTTTTTATTCCTACATTTAATGAAATTCTGCTATTATAATTGATAGAAGAAGAAAAGGCACCTTGGTCCTGAAATACTGTTGTTATCAAATACTAATACATACATTCAATGCTATTCCTCTTATTTTTCTTTACCTTGATAAATTCTAATTCATTCTAATGAAACTTGCTAGTTCCTACTTTATTTTGGGAGAACTTAAAAATTTATGTGCTTATATGTGTGCATACAGACAGGTGTGTACATATACATATGCATACACCGATGTATATATATCTATTATATGTATATATTACCAGTATTGTTTTGTTGTTAATCTTCTCTGTTACCATCATTCAGATAATCTAAGAGGGTTTTCTTCTTTAAACTACTCCCTTTTGATAATCGCCTCAAATACCTCTAAACAGATTTTAGAGATACAGAACCCACAAAGTGACAGACAGAAACAAATCTCCTGCTGAAGACAGCACAGCAGGTGAACAGAAAGGGTCTATCTCAATGTGCTGGGAGCTGATTCCAGCCCTGAATGAGCCTGCCTTTTTTGCCACAGGGCCCCCAACCAGCAGCAACTGGGGGGGACTACAGGAGAGTGGATCACCAGCAGCTATGGTGGGTACCAGAAATATCAACTCATAAATGACAAAGTATAAGGTCAGTGAAGTATTCTTTTGGAACGGAGGCATGAGGGAATGGAGTTCAGTCCAGCTTCAGTGCTGGATCAAGAAGCAGCAGAGGCACTGCATCCCTGCAGCCACCTCCACATGGCTGCCTCAGAGATCCTGGCCTGCAGATTGTAAGGGAACCAAATGATTATTCAGAGGATAATTGCTCTTGTCTTAACATACCTGGATCTGGATTGCTGTCTTGGCTGGAGGTCCTGTGGTGTGTGATCAGTGAACCAGAGCCTGTGGGGGGCTAAAGAGGGCAACCAACTGATAGGTCCAGCAGCTGTAAAAACTGCAGCAATTCAGGACAAAATTCTCCTCTCTGGAAGCAGAGTTCTACAGAGGCAAATAGCTCAAAAGTCAAGTAACTGAATGGCAATATGAGCAAGCAAAAGAAGCAAAGCAAGCACAGAAAGCAAACCTTAGATTTGGGTTTTGGGCAGAAAAAAGATCAAAGCATGGAATGGGAGGAAGCCAATGAAGTCAGAACTCCTGCACCAAAAGTTTCCAAGAAAAATATGAACTTCTTATAGGCCATGGAGGAGCTCAAGAAGGATTTTGAAAATCATGTAAGGGAAGTGGAGGAAAAATTGGGAATAAAAATAAGAATGATGCAAGAAAATCATGGAAAGCATTCCAACAATGTGACCGAAGAAAATAACACCTTAAAAATAGACTAACTTAAATGGCAAAAGAGGGTCAAAAACCCAATGAGGAGAAGAATGCCTTAAAAAGTCAAATTTACCAGGTGGAAAAATAATTTCAAAAGCTCACTGAAGAGAATAATTCCTTCAGAACTAGATTGGAAGAAATGGAAGCTAATGACTTTATAAGAAATCAAGATACTATTAAACAGATCCAAACAAATAAAACACTACAAGGCAATATGAAATATCTCATTGGAAAAATGACTGACCTGGAAAATAGATCCAGGAGAGATAAGTTAAAAATTATTGGACTACTTGAAATCCATGATAAAAAAAAAGAACCTCGGAATCATCTTTCAAGAAATTCTCAAAAAAAAAATTGCCCTGATATTTTAGAACCAGGGGGGGAAATAGAAATTGAAAGAATTTAC
>JAQQSW010018596.1:0-11211 GCA_028646575.1 Pseudocheirus occidentalis | reverse complement strand
TATCCTGCCACTCCCCCTTGTTCTATTCTCTACCCTGTCCCTGTCCCTTTACACAAGTGTGTACTTCCAGCAACCCTCCCCCTCAAACTACCCTCCCCTCCATCATCCCACCTCTCATCTACTTCCCCCCTACTGTCCTCTGTGGCAAGATACCCAGTTTAGTGTTTATGCTATTCCTTCCCTAAGCCAAATTCAATGAGAGTAAGGTTGACTCTTTCCCTTTTGCCTCCCATTCTTCCCCTCCATTGTAACAATAATCCCTTGCCTCTTCTGTATGAGATGATTAACCCCATTCTGTCTCTCCCTGTCTCTTTTCATTCTAATCCTCTCTCACTTCAGAATTTCACCTTTTAGAGTATTGTCCTTTCCTATTCAATTGATCCTGTACCCTCTATGATCTCATATATACACATACTCAGATATGTGTTTGTATACATATATAAAACCTCCTACATAGACATATGTGTATGTATACATATATATCCATTTGTATTCCCTTCATCTATCCTCATACTGAGAAAAGTTTCATAAGTTACAATGATCGATTGTTTTTCCATACTGGCATGTAAATAGTTCAAATTTGACAAGTATCTTGTGATTTCTTTCCCATGTTTACCTTCTCATGCTTCTTGTATCTGAATGTGAAATTTTCTTTTCAGTTCTGTTTTTTTCACCAAGAATGTTTGAAAGTCCTCCACCTCACTGAATGACCATATTTTCCCCTGGAACATTATATTCAATTTTGTTGGGTAGGTGATTCTTGGTTTTAATCCTAGATCCTTGATCTACAGAATATCATATTCCAGGCCCTTTGATCCCTCAGTGTAGAAGCTGCTAGATCCTGGGTTATCCTAATTGTGTTTCCACAATATTCAAATTGGTTCTTCTTGGCAGCTTGTAATATTTTCTCTTTTATCTGGGGACAATGGAACCTGGCTACAACATTCCTAGGAGTTTTCTTTTGGGGATCTTTTTCAAGAGGTGACCAGTGAATTCTTTCAAGTTCTATTATACCCTCTGGTTCTAAAATATCAGGGCAATTTTCCTTGAGAATTTCTTGAAGGATGCTTGCTAGGTTCTTTTTTTGGTCATGGCTTTCAGGTAGTCCAATAATTTTTAAATTGGGTCTCCTGGATCTATTTTCCAGGTCAGTGGTTTTTTTCAAGGACATATTTCACATTGCCTTCTATTTTTTCCATTTGTTTGCATCTGTTTAATAGTATCATGATTTTTCATAAAGTCATTTGCTTCCATTTGCTCCACTCTAATTCTAAAGGAATTATTCTCTTCAGAAAGCTTTTGAGATTCTTTTTCCATCTGGCAAATTCTACTTTTTGAGGCATTCTTCTCCTCATTTGGCTTTTTGGGCCTCTTTTGCCATTTGAGTTGATCTATTTTTTAAGCTGTTATTTTCTTCAGTCAGGTTGTTGACTCTCTTTTCATGATTTTCTTGCATCATTCTAATTTCTCTTCCCAATTTTTCATCTACTTCTCTTATTTGGTTTTCAAAATCCTTCTTAAGCTGCTCTATGGCTTTTCGGCAATCTTCATGTTTCTTGGAAGCATTTGATGTGGGAGTTCTGAATGTGTTGTCTTCTTCCCGTTCCATGCTTTGATCCTTTTTGTCCCCAAAGAAGGAATCTAAAGTTCACTTGCTGTTCTTACTTTGCTTCCTTTGCCTGCTCATGCTGGCCAGTCAATTACTTGATTTTTTAGCTCTGTGGAACTCGGGGAAAGCTCTGTCCCAAATTGCTGGAGTTTTTGCAGCTGCCAGAGCTATTAGGAGGCTGCTGCAGCCCCCACCAGCTTTGGCTCACTGAAAATGCACCCCAAGGCCACCACTCAAGACCACGATCCAGATCCAGGCTGCTCAGTGCAAGAGCCCTTAGCTTCTGAACAATGGCTTGGGCCCCTTGCAGTTTGCAGGCTGGGAGCTCTGAAGCACCCATGTGCAGGCAGCTGCAGAGCCACTGCTTCTGCTGCTTCCTTGCCCTGGAGGCAGTTCAGCCAGACTACTTTCCCCCCCAAAATTTAGCTGAGTTCCACTGCCCTTTCACTTAGTCCTTGCTTCTTATGGCTGGATAATTCTGGAAACTGCCACAGCTGCCACTAATCCACTCTCCCAAAGGCTCCATCTGTGGCTTGTCCTGGCCACCCTGATGCCAAGCTGTGGTTTTACTCTCGGCTAGTTTTGGCTCCCATCCTGTTGTGGTGAGCCCTTCCTGCTGAGCTGCCTTCAGTGGGAGATGTGTTTTTCTGTAATTTTTGTGAGTTTTGGAGCCCTAAAATTCATTTAGAGTCATGTTTTATGGGTATTTGAGGTGGCTATGTGGGAGCTGAGGAACCTTGTTGCTTCTATGTCACCATCTTGGCTTCCCCCCTCCAAATTACTTTATTTCAGTAAAGGATGATGAAGGTGACCTGGATTTTGACCCAGAAAGGGAAAATTTAGAGCCACTTACATGTTATTATATTACTCTAAGGAAAAAGCCAAAGTGGAATGTAGCGATAGGGTAGAAGCAAAGCCTTATTGTAGAGTAAAACAGAACCAAACTATTGGCTAGGCAGAGTCAATGACATGATAGACTACTCCTGCCTCTACTATCACTAACAAAGTTCTTTCAGATTTCTTTCAGGGTATTCCTCAGGAAAAATACTGAAAGGCTTTGGAGTGGGGAAGGAAGCCCAGACCTGGTCTATCTGTCCTTCAGTCTAAATAGGAGATATACTTTCTATTTATATCCCCAGTGTACTTAGCATATAGCAACCATTTAATAAATGATGTTTCATTCCTTCAATGAGAGTTGATGCAGTAAATAGTTAAAACAGCATATGTCTAAAACCTATAAGATAGATGATTAAAATATTGCTGTGGCAATTAAAGAATACTGGGCAAACTTATTTTGTTATAGTAACTGGACATAATTTTTTAATATTCTTGTGAAAATAACAAAATAACATTTTAAAAGGCATAAAAATCATGGTTTATGAGTTTACATACATATGAGTATGTGTATACATATATTTATGTGAACATATGTACATATATATATTTGACAAAGGAAATAAGGTCTCAGTGAAGTGAAACCAATCCTGATGAGCAATTTTTTAATGCTGCACCTGGCTTTTGTCTAGAATTAGAAAGTGAAAACAAAGCAAAAGCAAGAAATATCATATGAGAATACAAAAATTACCTTGAAAATATTTTTTCTTATCTCTGAAAGTTTTTCTTTTTAAAATGGTGCTGCTGCAGAAAATTTGATTCTGTGATACTATTATTTTCCTTATTTAAAGTGTCTCTCTAAAAAATCTCTTCATTAGTCTTCCTGTATACAACCATTATCTTATTGCTAAAGTGACAAAAAAAAAACAACACAGAGTACAACTTTTCTACCTCTAGTGATTTTTGCCTTGATTGTGAAGGTAGCTAGTTCAGGTATAGTCTTAAGAATTTTATTTAAAAAACTCCTCTATGTTACCTTCTGAGTCTGTAGTTTTTTCTTTCTTTAGTGCAATTTGGACTTGGTCTTTTATTCTCCATCTGTTATTGAATGTTTAGTTTTGGTGTTCAAACCATGTACGATATTTGAAGAAAAAGTTAATTTCCTTCACTGTGGAAGTCCTAGTTGAAAACAATGATATTTACAAACTTATTATTTAAAAATATTTTTAATTTAATGAATAAAACAAGCATTTCTATAACATAATAAAATAAAAAGATAATTGTACATTTAATTACAAATCTACTATGCACAACTTGCTAATCCATTCAAATGTACAAAAAAAAATTATCATGTAAATTTCCTTTTTTCTCTACCCTTCCTCCCCAAACCGACTATCATTAGACACAAATAGTATATGTACTTAAAATTATTTTACATACTTCTATTTATTAGCTCTTTCTCTGAATATAGATGACATACTTATTCATATGTCCTTTACGGTTGTTTTCCCCCATAATATAGTACAATAACATACTTCTATTTAACAGTTCATTCTCTAGACACAGAATAGTGTCTTTGGAGTTACTACCCTAGGTTCCATTCCCATTGATTAATGGCCCAGTGTATGTTTACTAGCCCACTATAGTTATTGGCTAATCCTAGACCCTAGGTCATCTTCAAATACCATTCAACCATCCTCTCAGGCAGTCTTCTTCCTGGACCATGCACCCTCTAGCTCACCACAACAAAATTCTCTCTGTGTGTGCACTTCGATGCACACAGTTCGTGTGTGTGTGTGTGTGTGTGTGTGTGTGCGTGCTTGCATGCTCATGAGAGAGAACGAGAAAGAGGAAGAGAGATACATGAATACATATATACACATATACATACATCTTACCATGTCACTTTTCTCTTTTGTGTGTCTTCTGCTATTAGGATATAACTCCTTTAAGAATGTTTCCTTTTTAATTTTCATGTTCTCAGCACTTAGCACAGTGCCTGGAGCATAGGAAGAGCTTGAAAATGCTTTTTCATTCATTCATCCATCCACCCATCCAGTTGTTCATTCATTTACTCCCTCTGTCTTCTCATTTCTGATCATTAACTAAAAGTTAAATAATAGTTGGGTGACTCTATACTCTTCTGATATGCCATAATATTCTCTCAAAATAAAAGTAATCTCCAAAGGAAAAAACAAACAAAAGAAAAACAAACACACACACACACAAACCAAGCAAACAAAATCAACAAATACTAAAAGCTACGAAAATATTTTAACAACTCTAGAATAAACTGGATTCACTAACAGTTTAGTTGAACATTTGAAGGAATTGTTTTTTGAAAGAATGTAAGGTGGAGGTTTGGTAAGGAGGCCCCAAAGTACATTCAGTGGAACATATTATTGGAAGGGGGAAAAAAGACATTGGGAAATGCACTTTCTCATGATGGGTTCTTCTGGTTTAATGTAGTTGCTGAAGCACTTGGATGCACACAGTTTGTGTGTGTGTGTGTGTGTGTGTGTGTGTGTGTGTGTGCAGGCACACACGTGTGAGAGAGAGAGTGAAAGAGGGAGAGAGTATGAATATGTATGAATACATACATACACATATACATACATCTATATTTATATCTACACATACAAATATTTACATGAACTAGACAGGCAATTTCTCTTTTTAATTTGGTCTTTATTTAGGGGTTATTCACACATGGTTATACTAAAGAGTACCCCGCAAATATTTTCATTATAGGGTTTCCCCAATTATTATATTAATTTGGGGTCTGGTTTACTTACAGACTTGACTCAAACTGGCTTTTACAGCAAATCAATATACTTGTAAAACACTAAATTTTAAACTCTTTAATATATTTTTATTTGTTTAATTAAATATTCCCCAAATATATGTTAAAAATCCCTAATATTCATGGTTTACAATTTTGAGCTCCAAATTCTTTCTCTCCCTACTACCCTCCCCCACAGCTTCAGAAGGCAAACAATTGAAGTCATACAAAATGTATTTCCACATTGATAGTGCTGTAAGCAAAACACATACACACACACAAAGAGAAAGAAGCACTATATTTTTGACAGAAAAAGAAAGTGTTTCTATATGTGTGTGTGTAATATGTGCATATACACAAATACATGCATGCAAATTTATTCATTCATAAATTCATCAATTCGTTGATTCATTTCTTTATTTTCATGGATGACTGTCTTATGTTGGCACTTCAAAAGTTTTTTTTTCCTTGAATTTTTGGGACTTAGATGATATATACAATTCGTTTATATACCAGAGAAATTAAAAAGATGCTAAAAAATCCTTTTAAAACTTGACTTTATGCCTATGGGTAGAGGTGAGGAGGGATTATAGTACTACCCTGATTCTGATTTATTCATATGAAGTATGATTGGAAATTGTCTTTTCCTCAACAAGTATTCTCCAGCTCAGCTTCAGTTGTGGTATGGTGTATAGAGTGGTAGGCCGGGAGGCAAGAAAACATCAGCTCAAATCCATTCTCAGACACTTACTAGCTGTGTGTCCCTTGAATTTTCAGAAAATAAATACTATATGATTGTTCTTCCTTCATTCTGCCCTCCCTTCCTTCCTCCTTCCCTCCCTCTTCCCTTCCTTCAGCTCTTCCTTCCTTCCTTCCTTCCTTCCTTCCTTCCTTCTTTTCCTTCCTTCCTTCTTTCCTTCATTCCTCCCTTCCTTCCTTCCTCTCTCACACCATTCCTCCTTCTTTCCCTCCTTCCCTTCTTCAAATCCCCATATAATTCATCTGCAGAAGTGGAAACCCAGTTCCCCTACCATTAGCCTATCTCTAATTAGGAGCCATATCAATTGTGCCCCTTCCTATATCTTATGCTTATATATCTTCTCTTTCCATTGTATCCTATGGTTTTATTGTTAATAGATTTTCCCTTTATCATAGATATCTTCCTCTTTTATTCTTTCTGTTGTAGTAATAGAAATGGGAGTGTGTCCCACATAGGTAGAGAGGCTAACATATTTAAAGAGGACAATGCCCTTATGTGACTCAAAGAAGCAGAATAAATATCTCTATCCCCTTCTCTGCCCACCTTTTCCCAAGGGAAGCTTTTATTCCTGCTAGGAGAGGAAACTGGAGTTTGGGACTGTCATTTTGGGGGTCACACTTTTTCTACCTAATAACAGTTCTACGATGAGCACATAGAATAACAAAGAAGTCTATTTATCAAAATTATAACAGCAGAATTCAGAGAAGGCATACATATAGAAGAATATATACCAGATAATACAGAAGGAAGGAGCTCTCCCAATAGGAGCAACGTAACTCAACTTTTATGGACTCAAACCACGAGTTACCTTTGAATTCTTTGAGGACTCTCTAAGCAAGAGTCTTCTTTGAGTGTCGAGTTACTTCAGGTACTCCAGGGTTACAATTTTGAGAGACCAGATGTAACAGCAATCAGTTTAGCAGATACTTAGCACTTAGTAACTTCAGGCTAAGTATGGAAGGTCTGAGCCCTGTCCCCTGTTGAGAGAGCTTGAACTCCCCTGATGATGCGGCAGAAGGGGATTAGCTGAAACAGAAGGCCAGTGCTGTATATAAAGAATAATTCTAAAGACAGAGAGACAGAATAGGAATTTTCTTGTTGGAGAAGCAGGATTGTCTCAGCATCTGGGAGCTGGGCTGCTGGGCTGAAGAAGTGAGTTGGAGTTGGAGTTTGAGAGAGAGAGAGGGAGAGAAAGAGAGAGTGAGTTTCTCCCCCAGCGTCTGGAAGCTGACTGAGAATTGAGATGGAGTTTTCCTGAGGCCAGAATCTGGTGAAAGCCACCCAGAAAGCCGATATTCCTTCTGGGTCCTAGGGCCAGCTGAACTGCTGGAAGACAGAAGAAGCATGGCCAGGATAAGACTTTATTTGTTCATGGCCTGGCTGATCCTTCAGTTCCAGGCAAGAGAAGTGGTGAAGGATTTGAGATATGCTGGACTCTGTGAACTTCAGTGTGTGCCAGAGACTGCCCTGAGAACTGGACAAGGACCTGTGAGTTGTCTACCTCTGAGGGCTGGACAAGAACCTGACAGCTGTCTGCTTCTGAATCCAGGTGACCATTTGGTGGATTCAGGAGGGAGCTGGGACCATGGAAGGGGATCCAGGGAATCAGAGAGATCATCCAGAGTCAAGATGAAGAAAAGGCCTCCCCTTGGGTGAAACTGAGGTTTGCTGGACACTGAGGGGTGGAGGGTTTATGTCATTTTCTAATGACGGTACTAGTAATTAACGATATTTAGTAATTGTGAATCTAGATTAGTAACTGATTAAGTTAATGCTTGTCCCATGAGTGGAAGATTGATATATTGTGAATTGATTGAATGATTAAGTGAAGGGTCAAGTAAAGAGAGCTTCTCCCTTAGAGAAACCAGATTATTATTCTTTTGTATTCTTTTGTTCCTTGTTCTAAATATTGTGGCCACTGTAATGAAAACTGTGTGACTGTTCTACACTATATCGTGACTTTCTGTGATAAGATGTAATGTTGTGAATATTATATTTTGAATATTGTACTGAACCTTGATTCATAATGGAATAAACAGAGTGTTCACTATTCTGAGTGTATTCCAAACCTTAAAAGCTGTCCACAGTAGCATTCTTTTGGGAATCTGCTGGTGCATGGCATTACATTATGGCATAGTCAGCAGGATGGAAAAGGCCAACCCTACTTCAAGATGTTGAAGGAAAAGACTGTAGGAAGATAGGAGAGGACCAGGCAATCTCCATAATGTCCCAGTTCTCAGTTCCTTATCTTACTTGACCCTTCCACAGTTTTTGACATTGATGACCATTCACTCTTTCTTGACACTCTCCTTCATTGTCTTTTGTGACATAGTTCTTTTTTATTTTCTTACTACTATTCTGACCATGCCTTCTCAGTTTCCTTTTTTCAATCACCATTCATTTCCTCCCTATGTTTAGTTATTTCCTCAAGATTCTGTCTTCTTTCTACACCCCTCTTGGTAATTTGAACATCTCTTATTGGTTCATCTGTATACAAATGACTTCCAATTAATATGCCAGTTCTAAATATACCTATTGAATTCTAGTATACATCTCCAATGAACATTTGGACATTTTCAACTGGATATGCCGTTAGCATCTCAAAGTCATTTTGTCCAAAATGGAATAAATTGTCTTCTTCCCTGTGTATTCTCCAAATTTCCATATTTTTTTATTGCTCTACTATGCTTCCAGTTGCTAAGATTTTAAACTTTACAGACTTCCTTATCTGTTCCCTCCCTCTCATTCCCCAAATCCAATCAAATAGCAATTCTTATCAAATCTTTCTTTACAACATCTCTTGAATCTTCCTCCTTCTATCAACTTGCATCACTACTCCCCTATTTCAGGCTCGCATTATCTGCCTCCTACATTATTGCAATACTCTCCTAATTATTCTCTCTGTCTCTACCCTTTCCCCTTACAATGCATCTTCTACAGAAATATATTCAAAATACATTTTATTGATGCTTTTTGTGCAAATTTTCTATTGCTTCCTCTATTTTGACAAAGCATAACAATTAAGCAGAAAAATCTAATGTATGAATCTTGTCAGTTAGTGTATTAAATAGTGTTTTTTGCCTCAGTTCTGCCATGAGGGAGAAGATAATTTTCATTTGTTTTTTCTAATACTTTCTCTATGTTTTCTTTTACTCAGAATCCAACATCCTTTTCAATGATCATTTAATTTACATTGTTGGGTTCAATGTTCATACCTTTCTCTTAATTGTGCTTATATGATTCTGTACCATGCATGTAATATTCCCCAAATTTCTCTGAATTGTCATATGTATAATTTTTTTCTGCAAAATAATATAATGAGTTCATATTTCATAGGTTTTGACAGTCGTTCCTTATTACAGATAATGCAAGCTGATGATTTTAGATAATTTTTCCCAATACTTTCAAATTTTTAATAGAAATGAGTGTTGAACTTTATCAAAAGCTTTTTCTGCTTCTATTGATATAATCATATGATTTTTTAAACTTTTATTATTAATGTAAACAATTGTGTTAGTTGTTGTCCTTATATTAAACTATCCCTTTGCTCCTGGTGTCAATTACAGTTGATCATAATGTATAATATTTGAAATATGTTGTACTATTTTAGCTAGTATTTTTGCAACTATATTCATGTTGGAATTTTCTGCTTTTACTCTTCCCCAATGAGAAATCAGAATTCTAGGATGGTTGGAGCCAGGGATGGGATGGCTGATGAGGAGAAGGATCTTGCTTTTGAGGAAGATAATGAAGATGTGGGAGGAGGAGCAGGGTAAAAGGAAAAGACGTCTCTCAAAAGAATTAAGGTGTAGGATGTATGGCTTTGGTGATGACCAAAATCCTTACACTGAGTCAGTGGATATTCCGGAAGATCTTGCCATAGAATTCACCACTGAAATGACTCACAAAGCATTGTCTATTGGATGACAAGGTTGAGTGCAGGTTGAAGATATTATCTTCTTGAATTGAAAGGAAGTTTGCCAGAGTTAAAGACTTACTTTCTATGAATAAAGAACTGAAATGGACTAGAAAAGCATTTGATGAAGCGAACTATGGATCCTGACACCTTTTATGTTCTCCAAAGTTCCCCTATCATTTAGGACAAGTATGTGTGTACTAGAAGTTTGAATTTTTCACCTTGCCCAAAATGAAAGGTACTGACATAATTTAAGTACTTCTTACAGTTACCTTATTACCTGCATGTAGTTGACCCTATAAATGGGAAATAGAACAACACTTCATAATCTCCTTTAAGTGGAATTTAAGTATTGAATTGCCTGCCTCTCTTTGTTATACTTGAAAGAAAATAAATCAGTATTCTGATTATTTCATAAAATTATTTTGAAAGAATCCTTTCTTTACCTGTTATTCCAAATAATTTAACATTGGAATTAGTTGATTAATAAATGATTGATATAATTAATTTGTAAATCAATCCTGTCCTCTCTTAGGAAGCTCATTTATAGCCTCTTTAATTTCTTTTTCTAAAATACACCTATTTATATATTCTTTTTTACTCTTTTGATAATCTAAGCAATTTCTACTTTTGTAATTATTCTTCCATTTCACTTAAATTTTTAAATTTATTGGCATATGATTAGGCAAAATAGCCCCTTATAATTTTTTTTAATTTCACCTTTGTTGGTGGTATATTCACCCTTTTCATATTTAATACTAGTGATCTGCTTTTCTTCTTTCTTTTTAAAAATCTAATTTATCAATAGTTTATATATTTTATTTGTTATTTTCCCCATGAAACCAGGTCCTACTTTTATTTTTTTAATTCAATAGTATTTTTACTCTCAATTTTTGTTAATCTCAAAGTTATTTTTAGTATTTCCAATTAAGTGTTTAATTGGAGATTTTAAATTTGTTCTTTTTCTGATTTTTCAGTCGCATAAACAATTCATTTATCTGCTCTTTCTTTATTTTATTGATGTACTCATTTGGAGATATAAATTTTCCTCTAATAACTGCTTTTGCTGTGCCCCAAAGGAACTGCTAAATTCTCTCAATATTGCCATTCTCTTTAATTAAATTATTCATTGTCTCTATGATTTGTTCTTTCACTCATCCTTTAAGATTAAATTGTTTAAATTTCTAATTAGTTTTTTTTAATTTTAATTTATTTTCTTGGTTACATCATTCATTTCCACAAGGTTTTGAGTTACAAATTTTCTCCCCTTTTTGTCCCTACCCCCCAGCCCAGAACATTGATCCCACTGG
>JAQQSW010018595.1:0-11211 GCA_028646575.1 Pseudocheirus occidentalis | reverse complement strand
TGGGAATTCACATCTTTTTACCAATGGACAGAGTTATATACTTAACACTAGGTTACTAGGATCTACTTAACATCTGATCAAATAAATTAATTACCATTACAGTACTATATAAATATAGATAGATAGATAGATAGATAGATAGATAGATAGATGGGTGGATGGATGGATGGATAGATGGATAGATGGATAGATTGATGTATGTATGCATGCATGTGTGTATGTATGTATATATATACATATATATATATATTCAGAGAGAGAATAGGATGAGTTGAATATGAAGGGATATTATCTATGAAATTAAAATTAAGAGATGAGAGAAAAGTGTACTGAAGGAAGGAGAAAGGGAGAGGTGGAATGGAGTGAATGGGGGTAAATTATCTCACATAAAAGAGGTAAGAAAAGCCTTTTACAATGGAGAGGAACATGGGGGAGGTGAGAGGGAATGAATGAAGCTTACTCTCATCAGATCTGACTTAATGATGCAATAACATACATATTCAACTGGGAATGAAAGCCTATTTTAGACTACAGGAAAGAAGGAGGGAAACAGATAAGATCTGGGGTATGAGAGAAGGGAAGGCAAAGGGAGGAGGGGGTAATCAGAAGCAAACACTTTTGAGGAGGGACAGGGTCAAAGGATATAATAGAATAAATGGGGGACAGAAGAGGATGGAGGGAAATGTAGTTAGCTTTTCACAACATGACTGTTATGAAAATTTTTTGCATGACTACACATTCATAAACTATATTGAGTAACTTGTCTTCTCAATGAGAGTGGGTGGGGAGGGAGGGAGGGAGAGAATGTGGAATACAAATATTTAAAGACAAATTTTCAAATTTTCAAAATTGTTTTCACATGGAACTGGGAAATAGGGTATTTAGGCAATAGGGTATAGAAACCTATCTTGTCCTACAGGAAAATAGATGCAAAGGGGAAAAGACAAAGGGGTGTGTATGTGCGATAAAAGGGAGGCCAGATTGAGAGAAAAGCTAATCCTAATGCATACTGTCTTGGGATGGGGGAAGGGAGAGATGGGTAGAAAATTTGGAACTCAAAGTCTTGTGGAAGCAAATGTTGAAAGCTAAAACTACATTTTAAAAAATGAATAAATGAAACAGTTAAGACTTCACCCTACCTTCTCCTGAGTCTAAGGCTACGATTCTAGCCACAGTACTATGCAGCCTCTTAATCTTTAAAAATGTCCCTTGGGCAAACACAACTGAAAAATAAGCTGGCAATCAGGTATTTCTTCATCTGCAACTTTATTTCAAGACACTGACCAAGGACAGGGGTCTAAGTCTACTCACAATACACAAAAGAGTGATTTTAGTTACAGAAGTCCCATATACTCTGTCTAGATGTTAGAACTTACCTGTTCATTGGACAAGCACTGCATTTTTTAAAAAAAGTTATGTTGGGATAAACATCTCTGAGGCAAAAATAGTTAGTTTGTACTGTCAAAAAATAAATTACAGTCACTTTTTAGTCTAGGAAAAAGAAGATTGTAGTACAAACATTCAGCTTTGCTAAGAGCCCGGCACCATATATCCTTTCTTCTTCTCTTTCTCTTTGTTTTTTTTCTTTGGAGTGTAAAGATCCACAAAGAGAGCCTATAAGGAGACTGGGATCTGTCTGTAGGCTGCAGGTTTGAAATAAGGCATGTGGAGCTGTAGGCAGAAAACAGAAGTGCTAATTAATATCATCTTGACTGTAAATGACATCCTTATATAGATAAGAGAGTCAGCACATGGCCTGGCTCCTTTCTGTTCCTCCTAGACACAGACCATTGCTTCCTGTCCCATTCCCTGAGTAGCTCAGCTTGCTCCTGGGAGGGTGCCATTTCTCAACCTGTTTCATAACAAAATCACTCACCCAGAGCCAAATCAGTGCCTGACAGAGGAAATGGCAAAAGAACATTTCTCGGCACGTGAGGCAGCAAGAAAAATATGAAAAGCCCCATTTAGCATTGTGTCTTGGAGGAGAAGATATCAATTTCTTTTAATGGACCTTGGTCAAGGTGATTTGGTTCCATGCCTTAATGCTACAAAGGAAAAGTATATACAGTACATGTAGCCTTAAAAAAAATCTATTTTTTCCACTATCAAATGAACTGTTAGCAATTTATGATTCGTCTCCTCAGTGCTTCCCACTGGCAAAATGTCCATTCAACTGTTTATTGAATTGTATTTTGAAAAAGTGTTGTGCTTGTTTTAAACTTGGAAATGAAATTAGAGATAAACAGGTTATTGCATATGTGTGTATGTGTATGTGTATGTCTGTATATGATGACCTGCATATATGTGTGTTTATATATATGTATATATATATACATACATACATATAACACTATATGAATGGATCAATCAATCAATATTTATTAAACCCATAATATAGAACTATAATGTTGTTGGAGTATGTAGGGTGTTCAGGAAGTAATAGCATTTCTGGTGTGAGGCCTTGTAGAGTTCTTTTCAGAGCTACTCATCCACCTTTAGTATCTACCTGCCACCCATCTCTCACCTGTGGTTCCAAAAAGTTGTAGTATGTGCAGCAGCCCTACCCTAGTAATACTGTCCTGGCAGTTGTGCTAAATCAGGTTGAGGGTAACTGACAGGCCTCACATCTATTGGTAAGTTACTGGGGTGTTTACCCTAACCATGTGAAAACTTTCCCCAGTGGAAAGGATTAGAATAATTTGTTCCAATCACCACAAAATCACTTGAAGAAGGTACTGTGGAACACTAAGAGACTGGTCAAGCATTCAAGACACTGTTTATTTACTGCATTCTGGACCAACACTAGTCCTTTCAACTTTTGTCTTCCAGTGGACTTGGCTGACTCTGGAACAGTGAGGCTGACAACTTCATGCAACTCGAACTCATTTAAGTCCAATTCACAGTCAAGATATCGTTGGTGTCATTGATCCTTTTCATAAACAAAGAATGAACAACTATTTGACAGACACTGTGCTAAGCATTAGGATTATAAAAGAAGCAAAAGACAGTCTCTTCCCTCAAAGACCTCACAATTTAATGGAGGAGACAACACCAACACACCCACATACACACACAGATCTTTCTGTAAAAGATGAGATTTTAGTTGGAGAATAAAGGGAAATCAGCAGGTGGAGACGCGGAGGAAGAGCATTTTAGACATGGGGGACAGACAGAGAAAACTTCTGGAGTCAAGAGATGAAGGATCTTATTCATGAACCAACTCTAGAAACCAGTGTCATCATAATGAAGAGTACAGACTGGAGAGTAAGAGTGTGAAGATGTAACAGCAATCAGTTGCCAAGTGCACTAGCTGCCTAGTACCAATCCAGAAAAGTAGGAGGAGTCTAGGCCCCCAAAAGCCCCCCAAATGATATGAATCTAGGATCTTGATTCCACAATATATAAACTTACATATTTGTTCTGTTGGGGTGTCAGGAACTATGATTCTAAATGTATAAGGAAATGTGGTGGCTAGATGGCACTGTGAATAAAGCACTGGCCCTGGAGTTAGGAGGACCTAAGTTCAAATCTGGCCCCACACACTTAACATTTACTAGCCCTGTGACCTTGGGCAAGTCACTTAACCCCAATTTCCCTACCTTCCCCCCTCCAAAAAGCAAAAAGCAAAGATATAAGGGATTCACTAATGCAGATCAGAAACTAACTTCCAACTTCTAACCTTAGATATTAACCTGAGACAGTAAAAAGTTATTGCACCTTGCTGGATTCCTTAAATGCCTAATATGCACGCACAAATAGGCATATGTATATGTATGTGTATGAGTACGTGTATGTGTATGTGTATATGTCTATGAATATGCATATGCACCTTGCTGGATCCCTTAGCTGCCCAACATGCACACACACATAGGCATATGTATGTGGATGTGGATGTGTATATGTCTATGTCTATGTATATCTGTAGCTCAATCCTTTTTCAGTCATGTTGGACTCCATTTGGGGTTTTCTTTGAAAAATTCTAGGGAGATTTGCCATTTCTTCCTACAACTCATTTTTAAAAGGAGGAAACTGAGACACACACTTAGGTGATTTGCCTAGGGTCACAGAGTGTCTGAGTCCAGATTTAAGCTGAGTAAAAGTAATCTTCCTGACTCTAGGTCCAGCACTCTATCTACTGTGCCACCTAACTGCACATGTATGTATGTGTGTATGTGTGTATAATATGTATATATTTATGTATATGCATATAGACAATAAGACAATCCATATTGTTTCAGGTATATTAATCTATACACACATACAGGCACTCCAATGCACATACCTGCACAGTTGTATGTATGTGTATATGAAAGAATGGGAGTTGCAGAGAAGATGTTGGTATACATTGCTAGAGAAAGTTTCCTTAACTGAGAATTCCTCAATAATGTTATAGGTTCAGTACTTATTACCATTTCTGTTCCTATTCCTATCCCATACATAAACATCTACATCCTTGTATACATATGCCTATATACATGCATACATACATATATATGTATGTTCATACATATATATATATACACACATATATCTGTAGCCTTGAGTTAAAAATAATTCATGTTTATTTAGTTTTTTTTTTTGAAATTAGATGATGTGTAGGATGCACTTCCAGCAGAGAATTCATTCCTTACCAGTCCCATGTTACATTGAGCTAATAAATTAAAGACATGGATCTGTTTCACTCCCTTCAATAAACAGAAGCAACTTATTTCTCTAGTATACCCTCTAATTACTCCCTCCCTATGTGAACTGCTTAATGCATATGGTGTGTGTGTGTGTATATATATATATATATATATATATATATATATATATATATATATATATATATATAATTTAAAGGGGAGAAAACAGACATGGAGATTAACAGGGAATCTTATCATACCTGCACAGTATTTCCTACAAGCCAGGGAAGAACATGGAGGAAAGAGAGAAAGAGAGAGAGAAAGAGAGACAGAGAGACAGAGAGACAGAGAGAGGGAGACAGAGAGACTGAGAAACAGAGACAGAAAGACAGACAGACAAAGACAGAGACAGAGAGAGAGCGAGAGACAGGGAGGCTCTGTGTGTCTGTGTCTCTGTGTCTCTGTGTGTTGGTAAGGGAGTCAAAGAAAGGACTGGAAATTGAATAAAGACTGTTGAGAGTTCTTTCATGCTTAGTCTTTATCAAGACTGTCTTTGGAGAAGTAAAACTCAGTCCCCTTAAGAGATTTAATCAGTGAAGTTGTTCTTATCATTCTTATATTTCATTTTTCAACTTGCATGTTGAACAGGAGTGTGCTTGTTAATGTTTAATGTACACACACATATGTATATTCACACATGGTAGACTTAAGATTGATCTATATTATTAAAATTTTTCCATTACTTTTTAAAAGTCAAGACAATGAATAAAATAATAAAGCTCTGATTTATAGCATTTGCTGACTTTCAAGGTGTAAATGTTCACCCTGAAAATTTAATAGTCAGGTAATACAATCTGATTTGAACTGGCTATAGCACACAAAGATCCATTTAATTTCCAAATAAAACCTATAATTTTAAAAGCACAATATAGGTGTTTTGAATGGATCTTCAATGTCCACACTCA
Source organism: Pseudocheirus occidentalis (assembly GCA_028646575.1). NCBI lineage: Eukaryota > Metazoa > Chordata > Mammalia > Diprotodontia > Pseudocheiridae > Pseudocheirus > Pseudocheirus occidentalis. The sequence goes on along the minus strand of JAQQSW010018595.1, from coordinate 5,621 downwards.
TCATTAATGTTGAATAATGTAATATAAGGATGATGGAAGAAACTTCTTTCTGAAATCCTGTAAGTAAACTGACATTTACTGTTAAAAAAAAATAATGCCTTTGAAAATATTTGACATTAAATGATAGTGATTTTTTAAAAAATAAGTTGTCCATTTTTATGGTTAGGGAAAGGAAGGGAAGGAAAGGGAGGAAAATGGAAGGGAGGGGAAGGGAGGGGAGGGAGGGAAAGGGAAAGGAAGGGTAGAGGAGGGAATAGGAGGGAAAATGATGGAAGAGGAGGGGATTTGAGGGGAAGGGTAGGCATTCAGAAAGGAGCCAGTAGAAAGAGACGTTGAAGCAAAGAGAAGAAACCAAAGGGATGAATGAAGAGGAAAACTGTTGTAGAATTATAGGGAAAGGGAACCAGGTACAAATAAAGGGCTTGGGTTTGGTAAAGAGGATAGACACCTTTTTTTCATCAGATAATGGAATGTGTTCAACAGGAACTTGCAATGGATGGCTTGTGTTTCTCAGTAAATCAAGAAGTAATGTCCTCTACTGAAAGGGAAGAGGTAAGAAGTAGTAGATGAGACTTGTGGAGAGAGTAGATTTGGAACAACCACTGTGGGTAGAGAAATAGAGATTCAGTTGAGGAATGTTGTGTGTTCTATTAAATTAGACAAATCTAACAATTGGTTTTTACTGAACTCCTCCTCCTCTTCTTCCTCCTCCTTCTCTTTCTCCTCCTCCTCCTTCTGAAATGGGTTGCATTTAGATTGTTAAACAGTAAACAGATATTTACTTTGTTTTAACATAGCAAAGATGTGAACAGTGATACAGTAACATATGGCTTTAATAGATAGGACCTTCAGTACGTTATGGAAATCTATCTGGTCAGCAGGGCAGATTGGGTTAACTCCTATAATCTTCAGATATCCACCAAATGGATGGACAAACTTAATGCCCATGAGACTTTTTATATACTTTGAGTGACCAGGAAGCCATAACAACAGAGGCTAGTAGAAGATGTGTCAAGGGAGATCTATAGTCAATCAGTACACATTAACTGACCACCTCCTATGTGCCTGGCATTGTTCTGAGTACTGAGAATACAAATTCAAAAATCAAAGCATTCTTTGCCCTTAAGGAGCTCACAATCTCCTGGGAGCAGACAAACAGAAATGGAAACTAAAAATAGGATTAGGGATAGCTTTCCATGTAGGAAAATAGTGGGGTGGTAAGGAGATTAAAAAGTAGAGCTGGGAGAAGTATGTACAATAATTGGTCTGGGTCTTCCACTAAAATGGATATTCCAGGAAGTAGTCATCAAGGGGAGGAGACATTGTTGTTTGAGTTTGAGGAAACTTCTAGTATGACTAGGCAGCTGAGGTATAGTAGTTAATTTGGAGAGTCAGATATAGACCAAGGTGAAGAATAAAAAATGAATGATCTTCCTCAAAATGGAGTTTTTGCACCCTTCAGCAGCAAGAGAAGATGGTTTCAGGATGAAAAGAATGTTCTAGGGTGAGAACTGGGATAATGGTGAAATTCAGAAAGTCAGAAGCAGAACTAGGAGAAAAAATATTTTTTGTTTGTTTTCTCTTTTGTATTAGTTGTTGTTGGGTTTTTTGTTTGTTTGATTGTTTTTTTAAAGACATTCTCCTGATTCTCCTTTCTCACATTGGCTGGAGGTGTTGTTGCTACTTACAATTGTAATCTCAATCATCATCATCACAGAAGCTTTAATGTACTCCATTTTATTCTGACTTGGTTTAGTTTGTTCCTCCCTATGAAACTGGTAACTCTCCACTTCTGAGTTAAGGTACCTGATGCAGAATCACAGTCTAAAGTTGTGTGGCCAGACTGAAATGAGGAGAAGGCTGTACCAAGTTTCCTTTTTAAAATGGAGATTTTGAAACTCATGGTTATGACTTTCCCTCTGGGATATGGAGAGTAGTGACAAGGTAGGAGTGCCAAGGCTGATTTGATCTGGTTTCTAGGGCATGATGGAGAAGTCAGAGAAATGTCAACATACTACAACAAGGTCAGAAATGAGGAAATGGGGAACAATCAAGACCTACAGATGACTTTGTCACCTTTTGAGGAAACTAATCTGTTGGTATAGGGTTGGGAAGAGACCTGCTTCATATTTATTTTATCTTACCTTATAAAGATAATAGATGATAGACTGATTGATATAGCATTTATTAAGCACCAATTTCATGCCAAACACTGAGCTGATCAAGAAAATCAGTTTATACCCTCAAGGAATTAACATTCTAATGGGGTAGGTAGCCTGTAGGTGTAATGACTACAAGAAACAGCAGCAATGTGGCTGCTTGGTTCCTCATCACATAAGGCAAAAAAACCCACCTATCAGAAACAGGAGGAGTTGGGAGTAAAATATGAGTTCTGTTGGGATGGGAAAAAATATTGGAAATACTCCACTCTTTCCTTTTTAATCTAAGATACAAATGAATAAGGAATGAATGAATTACAAAATATCTTATTAGGATTGATTTTTACAGTTAACTATTTAGTATTAAAAATTTGCTCATCACACACAAATATGCACACACATGTATGTATGTATGCGTATGTGTGTGTATATACACATATGTGTATATGTACATATATAATGCAATGTATATATATATATATATATATGTTCCAAGTCACATGTACATATTAAAGACAGAAATGGGGCCAGGTTGGAGGAATCAGTTAGTCAGTATAACTCCTCATAACTGGCCCCTTCTTATCTTTCTCCTCTTTGACTCTCAATGATCTCTATTATCCACCAGCACTAATCTTGCAATTTCTCCTCCATGCCCTCACACTCGTTATTCCCACATGCCTTGAGATGTTGTATCTTACACTTCCACCCAAAATTATGCTCATAAATATTTAACAATTGGTTCTTTGGAAACAAAAACAAATAAAGCCTGTATAATTTATATGATCAACTTAAATGTGCATTATTAACCTTTTTCCATCACTTTCTTAATTTTTAAAAATTTAACTGTTTTTAATTTTTTTAGTCAATGAACAAAACAATAAACCAAACCTTGATTTGCAGTGTTTTCTAATTTCCAAAGTATATTTAATAACAATCTCTCATTAGCCAATATGACCTGACTTCAAGACATTCCTGACTCTCTACATTTTAGTTTTTCTGGCTTCTTCTAAAACTTAACTTAAATTTCTTTTTTTTTCTTTTCATGCTTCTCCACATCCTCCAAGTTGCTTATGTCTTCTCCTCTCAAACTTCTTTCCATCTACTCTGTATACATCTTGCATTCACCTAGTTATATAATTCCCCCACACACTGACATTATAATATTCTTGAGAGTTGGTATTATTTTTGCCTTTATTTCAACTGTGCTTAGTACAGTATCTTGCACATAGCAAGCTCTTAATGACTATTTGTTGACTGACTGACAAGAATCTAGTTGTTACTTTTACTATGTACCAAAAAATGGTAAAAGTGCTGGGGATACAATGATAAAAACTGAAATAGTTCCTGCCCTCAAGGAGATTTCATTTTGTTGGGGGAAAATTATCAACATATACACAGAGTATGCATGATAAAAATACAATATAATTTCAGGAGGGCACTGGTTTCTGATGTAGATTAAGAAAACAAAAGCAGGAATGGGAACAAGCAGAAGATGTCAAACAGAAAGGGAAAAATTTAAATATGAAAAAAATGGGTGGATAGAGATGGTACTTGAGTTTATAGAGAGCAAGAGATTCTAAGAAGTGGTTGAGAACTGTGTACTTTAATCTTACTTTATTCTTGTGCCTTTCCTCACTCCCATTAATTTTTATAGTAGACTCAAGGAATCTTGGGGCTGAGAAAAATGAGGAAAATCTAATTTACTCAGTGCTTAGTACTTTGTTGAAAGAATAGATTCTAAATATGTGCTATGTGAGTATAGTTTATCAGTCAGATATCAATCAGGGACCCATCAGGAATTCCTAACTTTAAGTCAGATCCAAGCTTGTAATAGAGGCCTTGACCTTAGTGAACAGGAAATTGAAGTTAAAAATTAGAAAAGCCTTGGAGCAGCACTTAACTAGGACTGGTTTGAGTTCCAAAGATCTTGACTCTAGGTGAAATGAATGTAGTTTTAGCTTAGACCTCTCAAATCACCCATGTGGGAAGAAAAGGTACGAAAAGGTTTTTCTACTTTAATGATCTGATTTTTGAAGACTCTGCCCTTTTGAAAAAAAAAGATCTATAGAAAATATTTATGGTGATTTGAGTTGAAAGAGAGACAACATGAGGAAGAGGTAGCAACTTAGATGAAGACTGAAAAGATGGAAGCAGAGCAACCACACTAATACTAGTAGAGCATATTAAACAATGGTTTTATAAGAAAGGCAAGAAGAAATGCCTACTAGAGACTCTACCTCATGTCCATTTATCTGACATGCCACCAAATAAATTTCTACAATGGGACAATAGTAGACAGCAGGCCTAGGTGGTACACAAGAGTGAAATTACTGGAGTATATCAGTGACTGGCAGCATCTAGAGGTAAGAGTTGTACCACCCTCAGATCTACCAACAAAAATATGTGCCCTATGCTCCCATATTCCTTATGCATGCACCTTGGCCACATATTTTACCTACATATGTATCCATTTATTTGTGTTCCTTGGACACATGTTCCTTGGCCAAAGGTCTTCATTATGCATAGAACCTCCCTATATGTTTGCCCTGAATACAGGTCATCCTAATGTATTTTTCCTTCCATAAATGTGCCCTTGGCCACACATGTTCACTATGTGTAGTCTTTTATGTATGCACTTTGGACACATGCTTTATTGATGTGTGAAACGGCAATGTATATTGTGTGTCTGTGTGTGTCTATATACATATATATATACATATATATATATAATTTACTAATGCTCCCTACATGTATGACTGAGATATTACAAAGTAAAGTATTTTGTAAACATGAAAGCACTAATTAAACATGTTTTAGTTAACATGTTCCCCTGTATGTTCACTCTTCCCTTTTAAATTTTTTGAAATTGTGAGAGAATGTGCACAGATTTTTGATGAAAACATTTTATCGTTTATTTTCTTAATACTTTTATCTAATATATTTGCTTTGAAGCAATTATGTTCTCTTGCTGGATAGAGAAAGAAAAAAAACAACTAACATGTGAGTAGGTGTCATGAACTGAGTACACAAGGACTCACAAGCTATTTTGTCAAAGGACAAACCTTTTCTGAGAAGTCTATTTTGTGAATTTGGGGAAGGTGCACTGAGATACTATATGTATGTGTTTACCTGTCTTTTTTTCCTCGCTACATTCTTAGCCTTGTGTGGACAGGGAACATATGGTATTTATTGTTGACTCCCCCTCAACTTCAAGTATAGTCCTTTGCACACAGTGATCATTCAGCAAAAACATTTTTCCTTGACAATGAAAACAGTCACAGATTCTCAGAGCCAGAAGGAACCTCACACATCATCTTGTCTATCTGTCTACATAAACAAGAATCTCTTATACCACACATCCAATGATTAGTCATCTGGTCTTTCCTTGAAGACCTCCAGGGCGGGTTGTCAACACTTTCTAAGATAGAGCAAGGTAGTCTTTCTTTCTTTCTTTCTTTCTTT
>JAQQSW010018594.1:0-11212 GCA_028646575.1 Pseudocheirus occidentalis | reverse complement strand
CTAATTGTGTTTCCACAGTATTCAAATTGCTTCCTCTTGGCAGCCTGTAATATTATCTCATTAGTCTGGGCAGGCCCTTGCCTTCAGCAAGAGATGTGTATTCTGTATTTTTGTGAGTTTTGGAGCCCTATAATCTGTTTAGAGTCATATTTTATGGGTATTTAAGGTGGCTGTGTGGGAGCTGCAAAACCTTGTTGCTTTAAGCTCCTTCCCCTACCTGCCTCCTTCCCTTCTTGTTCCAGGCACTAGAACTCCTTGTTTCTCTCTCTTCAGACCTAATCCCAGAGAAGAGAAACTTTCAGTCAAAGACTTAAAAATTTAATATGCAAGAATATAAGGCAATGACTGACATTCCTAGATTACTTTACAATTTGCAATTTCCCACACATGTGTTACCTCACCTGATCCTCACAACTGCCTAATATAGGAATGAGAGGCATTATTATTATTGCCATTCCATACATTATGAAAAAGAGCCTTGGAGAGAAGGAACTTGCCTAATTTCATACAGTTGGGCAGTTTTCCAACCCAAATCTTTGTAGTGTTCCTATCAATGTACCAACATACCAGACCTTGATGTTAAAGGTCATGAGCCAGGGCTTCAACAACAACAACAACAACAACAACAAAGGCATGACTATTAAAATGTGGCCATATTTCTAATCACACCTTGTGAGGTAGGAAGAAGACAGGAAGCCAAATCAATATAATATTCATGACCACTTAAATGTAAAAATAAATTTCTGGATAATTAAATCTATCCCAGCTTTTCAGATTTCTGGTATTTGGGAAAACTCTCCTAATTATATGCCCTCCCTCCAATCCCTCATTTTAAGACTAAACTGAAATAAAAAATATAGGGATTGAATCCAAGTGAAGTTATAATCCAGTATGTTACTGTAGAGATGACTTCTATATATGAATTGGTCTGACTCAAATTCATTATAATTCTATGATCCTGAAAACACTAAATTTCCATGCAGGACTGGCATTGACTTTAGCCATGTCTCAGCAATGCTCCCATCCAATGTCTTATGTCCTGCACAGGTGTAACATGTGGGGGTTCATGCTGAGATGGTTTGTCCTTCAGGTTCATCTCTAAGGTGAAGAACACAACTATGATGCTGTGTCTGTGGTTCATGTTAGTAGCTATAAATTTGAATATGAAGGAAAATGTTCCCATGGTTTCACTTTTGAGTGATTAATTTGCTTGTGACTCTAGTGCCTCTAAGAGCAGTATGGTCTAATGGAATACAGAGTGTATTTGAAGAATTTATCTTGGCCTTGCCTATTAGCACCCATGTGACCTTGGGCAAGTCATTTAACTTTTGTTGAGATCCCATTGGAAACTATTCTAGCAGAGACAGATCCTTCTGTTCTGTATACATAGTCTAAGACTGGGAGTGGTCTGGTATGGTGGGGGTGTGGGGCTGGTCAGATAAGAACAGGTATTTCCTCCATTCAGATGGTGGGATGATATCAGTCCCTGTTGCAAAAGATATCAACTAACCTAAGTCACTTACTCAAGACTTCATATTAATATAGCCCACATCCCAGTGTGACCAATCAGAGTTGATTGGGAACACCTTCTCTTCAAAGGGCATATAACCCTGTGCCCCCAATCCCAAATAGAGACAGTTCTGGACTGGCCCCCTTAAGGGGTCTTAATTCTGAACTGTAACGCCCATGCAATGCATGGCAAGTCAGCTTGAGAGAAATTAAAACATGAACACACACACATCCTAATTTTGTTTGTCTCTTTCTTAGAACACGCTCTGTTTTAAAATTGGGCTTGAACACTGTCTACCTCTTGAATTCATTCTATTCAGTTTGCTTGGAATTTTATTTGCAAATAGATGACCTAATTAATTTTTCTTTAAGGAAATTCATTTTTTTCAACACTTTCTCAAGTCAACTTTACTACATTTGAACATGCCAGTTATACACAAACAGCAGGCATTTCCCCCTCATACCAAATTACAGAAATAGTCAGGAATTTTGACAGTGTTAGACCTCTGCTCTCTTTTAATTCAAATTAGTAAACTTTTATGGAGACCCTACTATGTGCAGGGCACTGAGGGCCCAGAGACAAAAGTGAAACACTCCCTGTTCTCAAGAGGTTTGCATTCAGATGACATATGTACTGAATATCATTATACAGGTATAAACACAACACACCAACTCTATTTTGGAGTTGATGTAGAAAATGCATAACTTATAATAACACATTGCAGTTTGTAAACTATATGATCCCTAAGGGAAGGGAGCCAAACATCCTGTGTGAACAAACATGATTTGTATCATCTTTGCATTATTCATAGCAAGAAAAATTACCTAGAAAAAAATCTGTTTTGAAGCTGCTTTGGTTGGATCTGCAATTATCTTCAAGATGAGCTAGTTGTCTTAAAGTATTTGAAGGATTGTCACACGCAAATACAGGGATATTATATGCATTCTGATTGGTGCAATAGGGGCAATAAAGCAAGGAATGGTGAGGTGAAAAAAGGCAATTAGATTTAATTTTAGGAAAAACTTTGTAATAAACACCAGTCTCAGAACTGTGTTTAGTAGGTGTTTCATGTATCTTTGTTGTATTGAATCAAAGTGGTCCAAAATGGAATGGCTGGCTCAGAAGAGAACTGGCTTCTCCCTATGGAGAAGTGTTTCCTTTTCAAGAAAAGCCTGTAAAACCACTTGTGGAGGATCCTGATTAGAGGGATTTATTGTAAGTAGAGTTTAGAATTGATGATTACTGCATTCCCTTCCAACTAAGTTTTGGGGAATGAAAATTCCAGATTTTATTATAATTATAATTTTCCATTGAATGATTCATTTTCTTTTTTCCATTAAGAGTCCTTAACCAGTGATTCATGGACTTTATTTATTTAATTTTGACCACTGTATTTCAATAGATTTGGTTTCCTTTGCAATCTTGTGTATTTTATTATTTCATGGATTAAAAAAAATAAAACAAGCTGAGAAGTTTGTGGGGCAAAAAAGGTTGCATGAAGATTGAGGAATTACTGTCAGAAGAATATCAGTTCTAGAAAATTAAGAAAATTGGTTAACATGTTGGCCGAAGGTCTTTGTGAAGAAAAGCAAAATGTGAAATCACTAAAGTAACATTCTGAATGCCCATACAACTGTTCCCGTATCTGTTTCCTTGGAAAATGAATTTCAGATTTCATTTAAATAGACAATGTGTCCATATTTTTAGTTAAGGATCCAAGGAAATTGCATTCACACAACTTTATTCTGGTAGACTTCAGTGTTAAGAAAGAGAAACACACACTGGGAAGTCACTCATTGAAGAAAAGATGTGATCTGTGAGCAAAATGGAAATATAATAAGTATAGCTGATTTTTTTCAGTTTTTTATGTTATCTTCCATCCAGTATCTCACTTGATCCTTACCTCGACAGTATACATAGTTGGGATAGACTCTTACCAATTATTATTGTTATCATTTTTTTCTTTTGCTTTTTGGAAGGGGGAAGGTAGGGCAATTAGGGTTAAGTGAATTGCCAAGGTCACATGGCTAGTAAGGGTTAAGTGTCTGAAGTTGGATTTGATCTCAGGTCCTCCTGACTCCAGGACCAGTGCTCTATTCACTGTGCCACCTAGCTGCCCCTGCTTATACCAGTTTTTAAGATGAGCACACTGAATCATGGAGAGATTAAGCAATTTGTCCAGTGTCACCCAGTGGTAAAGAACAGAGTTGGGATTTAAAGTCCTCCCCCTTTTTTTCTGACTCCAAGGCCAGGTTCTTTCCAGTCCAGTACTGCATACTGTATCAGTATATTATAGTTCTATAATGAGCATTTTTCGTACTTAGAGCAAGTTGGAAGAAAAAAATTCTTTAGGGGATTTTTTAAAGAATAATACAGTGGGAGTGAGTATAGCAAATTGTATTAGGGCATTACTAGGACAGCTGCTGCATGAGGTTGGGTGTGGAGTTCCCCTGGCTATAGTGTCAGTTATATTCTGGACATAGAGACAAGAACAAAATATTACCTGTCTGCATGGAGCTTCTAATTTCTTGGGGGTGTGGCAATTTCAGGAGGGAAAGAACTCCAGAGATGGGAGGGAAGGAAAGTTAATGAAGAACCCTGAGTGGAAATGATAATTGAATATGCTCTTGAAGGGAAATTTGGGGAATCAGAGGGACTGAAGAAGAAACATATTCTAGACCTGTGTGAACGCAAGGAGTTTTCATTTCTTTATTCCTAGGGGTTCACTGAACGCTAAACTCCTAAGGGGTTCTCTCTGGTAGGAGATAGCATGCATGTTATGGCTAGTAAACCCCTAGGTGTGAAGTCTGGCTGGAATGTAGTGCTGAAAGGGGAGTAATATGAAACAGGACTAGCAAAGTGATTTGTAACCGGATTATGACAGGCTTTTAATAACACTACAAAAATGTGAGTAAATCTTAATTTGTGACTCATATTCCCCTAATTAGCAAGTATTCTCTTTTGGGCACCCCTGGGTACCAGCTATTTCACATAAACCATATGAGCTGAACTATATGGACATTATAATTTCATTTCCAAATTGACATTACCTTGTAATTGACAAATTCACTGTTTACTTTTTATTTGAAAGAGAATCTTGATATTTTTCAAAATGTCTTTTATATTGGGAATTTAATGATCACTAACTTGAAATATACAAATAAGACAAGAAAGAACATTTTATAAAACTTTCCATAGTTATTTGTATAAATGAACATATGCCTAATTTTGCATGATAATTTTTTGCCTCCTTCTACATTTCCTTTTGTTCTCTTCTATTCTTTCTTTAGTAATTATGAATTCTATACTTAGTCACTTAATACCTTTTTGTCTTAATTACTTCTTAAGGCATATCCACTACTTCATAGACATGACAAAACCTGTGCTGGTGGAAGAACTTCCCGCTTGCCCCATTAGAAATCGTACATCCATAACATAATTGAATATTAAATAAATATTCCCTGCTATATTTGCTTTATTTATTTGAAGGAGGAATATTTTAAGGAATCCTAGGTAAACTTAAATTTCACCTATTTAAAAAAATTGGTGATTCCTAATGTGTGCACCCCCAAATTGTGCACAAAAGAGATCCTTACCCAAATAATACTCAGAGGCTTCTCAAGGTATGAAACAGAAAATAATGATCAATTATAATCTTTAGAAAGGTCCACCCTCCTGACAAATGGTCAGGGAGAAGCAATTTACAAAAGGAAATTGTGAAGTTATAAAGCCCTAACATGTAATTCTCCCCAAACCCCCTGTTGACCCTTTTCTTCCATTGGGTGGAAGTCAGGTGTACAATCTAAGCACGGCAATCTACCTCAAGTGCCTGAAAAAGGAAACAGTAGACTACCTAATATACATTTGAGAAAGCACTTCTGTCCTTATTTGACATGTCATGCTGAGGTGTCACTGAGGGGAGAGGTGACTCTCTACTGCTCTGAGTTTGAGTCCTTGTAAATCATGTGATTTCCAGTGAAGGTAAACTTGGAACTTTTTTCCCATGAAAAGCCTTATGAGATTTTACAATACAGTTTGAGAAGTTTTCACTTCTTTCCCTCACTATCATTATTTATTTTTTTTTCATGAATTAATAGTATAGCTATTTTCTGGGGGAAGAGTCAGAGAATGTTTTATTCTTTTATGAAAAGAATGGCAGGTTTCACAACTAGAAATTCAAAAAATAAACACTTTCATAATCTATATGAAACAGGATAGATAAATTGTAACAAGATTGTAAAGGATTGCAATAAATAAAATTTTCCTTTGAAAAGTCAAGGGAAAATCATTTAAATTTATTTCCATTGCTCTTTCTTCGCCATGTTCATTCTCTCTCTCTCTCTCTCTCTCTCTCTCTCTCTCTCTCTCTCTCTCTCTCTCTCACTCTCTCTGTCTCTGTCTCTGTGTTTCTCTCTGTCTCTCTCTTTCTCTGTATCTGCCTGTCTCTCTTTCTCTCCCTGTCCCTTCCTCCCTCTCTCCCATTGGCTGTTTTGGTGAACAAGAGTCCTCTCAACTTGTGATCTTGATCAAATGAGACAACGTACATAAAGGACTTTGCAAACCTGTAAAACACTCTATAAATACTAGATATTTACATGCATGTGTGACTTTGGCTGGGAAAATCCTTCCCCTGTCTAACACTTGCTTCCTTTGTATTGACAGAGAGCCACATCCTGGAGGATGTCAACAAGTGTATCATTGCTCTAAGAGACCAGGATATTGACAATTTAGACCGTGCCGCTGGTGCAATCAAAGGACGGGCTGCAAGAGTCGCTCACATTGTTATGGGAGAAATGGACAGTTATGAGCCTGGGGCTTACACTGAAGGAGTTCTGAGGAATGTTGGCTACCTTACCAACAGTGGTAAGTCCAATGTTCTGACACCAGTTGATTTTCCTCTCTTATTGTTCTTGTACAATATTCATCTGGTATCAAAAGAAGAGACAATTGAAATCTGTGCTACATTTTCTGTCATAGATGGCAGCTGTATCTGGTATACAGCTGTATCCTATGATCATGGGATGAATATGTTTATAGAAATAAAACATCATCTTCTCAAAAGGATACTTAGGCTTCTATGGAACATCAATGATCATTGTTTTGGAGTGGCAGGAGCGGCATGGGAGCTTAGAGGACATTTAATCCAATCCCCTCATTTTTTTTTCACCTGAGGCCAAGAAAGGTTGAGTTATTTGGGGATATTCTAATTGACAGGAACTTATATCCTTAGATAAAGCCACTTTTCCCTTTGCAGTTTCCATTCATAGTTTCTAATTCTATGCTCTGTGATCCTGAAGAAAAAATGAAGTCAAGAAACATTCATATGATTGTTACTAAGAGCCTGACACTTTGCTCAGGGCTGAGAATACAAAGGCAAAAATGGTACCATTCCTCAAGGGGCTCCCAGTCTGAAGAGGAAGACAACACACAAACAGCTATGTGCAAATAAGGCAGATTGCAGCTAATCAGCAGAGGGCAGAGACTAGCATTAAGGACTGAAATTTCTCCACCACCCTGCTCACCTCCTCTTTTCCAAGATAAGCTCCTTAGTGCCTCCCTAATTTCCCCAGACTTCAATAGACCTCCATTGACATGACCTTATGGCCCTTCACCACCTTGATTGCCTTTACTAAAGTTGGCCATAGAGAACTAAACACAGGAGTGTAGTTGTTGCCCAACCAAGGCAGGAGGCAGCAGACTTATTTGCCATTATCTTGGTGCTATTTCCACCTCTCTTCATCCAGCCTAAGTATGTAATAGTTTTCTTAGCTATTTTTAAGTACGTAGGTTACTGAGGCATATTCACCTTTTCAAGAGAAGCCCCCTTTCTCTTGAGCAATCTCTACATAGTAGATGAAGCTTTTTCACACATGGAGTATAAAGAATATTCAAGGAGGAAATGGGAGACCCAGAATTTAGATCTACCCCTACTGTTACCAAACTGTTTAGTCTTACAAAGGCCATTTCCCTTTCCTAGGTCTGAGTTTTGTTATTTGTATAATTGGGGGAAAAGATGAGATGATCTTTATGGTTCCTTTCAGCTCTGACATAAACCTATGGAGTGGTTTAAGATACAGAACCCAGTTATTATCTTGAACGTAGCCTACCTATATCTTTGCATGTTTTTTAAATAAAACTAATAAGCAAGGTCCCATTTGAAAATCTGTAACTCTTCTTCCAGATCTGTTTATTTTATAAAGCTCAGGATTAGACATTGTCCTCACTTTCAAAAGTTCCTCATTATTAAAATTTTCTTTCGAAGTTTCAAAAAAATTTTTAATCCATAGACACTCTTCCTCCTCCATTGGGTGTTCTATATAACACAATCAGTATGAATTTTATGAGTCACTAAATTGAAACTTTACACCAAAACTTACACTTCCTATAAAATCCTCAAGTGGAATGAATTGATTCCCTAATTATGATGATATTACTAGCTTGATCTTTTATTGACCCTTGGAGTTTTTTTTTTTAAGTTTGAACTTTAAAATTTTAATCCTCTACCCACAAGACAGCTTTTTTCTTGTTCTTTCCCCTTTTCTGGTCTGTTGATAATGTGTTACATTTGCCAGAAAAGAACTCTATCCAATTAATTGAGGCAGTGAAGGGAATGAGAATGAATGATTTGCATGTTGTATGGCCTTGATGTTAATGAAGAGGAACACATAACAATTATATCGCTATGTATGGAACTAATCTGGATAAACAGTGATATTAGCTAGAGTAGAAATTAACCTGATCATGTTTTTGCTCTTTTTCTGGCCCTTTGATGGAAAGAGCAAGTGACAACTGCTGCTACACATTTTTCTCACCTTTTTTCCCCTAAAATAATGAAACCACCATGGAAACCAAAGGAAGAGGTAAATGTAGGTGTTACATCTCCAAATGAGATTTTTCCCTCTGTTCAACCACCTACACATCCTCTTCTATAATGTATCAACCACCCCTCCCATCTCTGTTATTAAGTGGGAAAAAAAACCATGAGCTTTCCTTTTTGAGTCCTTCAGATCTTAATTAGGAACATGCTTAACTCCTGTCATTCATCTTCCTTACACAGTGAAACCTACAACTTACGACTCTTGTTAGTATCTTGATATGTGACATCATTTTTCTTCCACTTAAATGGCAGTCTGGGATACTTAGCATATAAATATATATAATCTCAGTGGTAAGTCTTTCACAGCTGACATTCTTTATATGGAACTTCCTCTTCTTATGTGTGAATACCTCAGTGACTGTAAAGTATAGTGGAGTTATGTCAAGCACAAATAAAATATGTATTGACTTTGAAAACCACTGTTTAACATTTTTATGTTTTATTGTATGATTTATTTTGCTAAACATCTCCCAGTTATATTTTGATATGGTTCAGGCTGCTTGAAGGAGAGTTGTTGGCTGCCATGGAACTGTTGTGCCAAGAGTTCAACACTTCTTGTATGGTAGATAAAGAGCCAGCCTTAAAGTAAAGAATGACAGAATTAAGGAACTGGAGAAAATCCCAATAACCAGCTAATCTACTCATAAATAAAAGGCGTCTTTATTATACAAGATATGTGAGGATGTAGCTTCTATTTGAAGACCTCCAAAGAAGAGAAACTACCACTTTCCCGTGGATGCCCACTCCATACATGAGCAGCTCTAATAGTTTTTTCATTCTTTATTTCCCCCTGATGCTGAACTTTAGTTGGTCTCTTTGCAACTTTTCTTCATTGTTCGCCAAGGCTCAGGTCTCCCTCCTGAGTTTCTAGATTTCAAAATCATAACCTTATACCAGACATCTTCCTTATCTTCTCTACTCTCTTCTCTCCCTCTCCACCTTGAACTTCTTCATCAGCGTTATTGTTTCCATTTAGAAAGTAAGCACTTTAATAAGGTCAGGGACTGTATTTGTATCCCACTATGTCAATGCCTAACACATAATAAGCACTTTAAAATGTTTGTTTCTTTTACCTAGTGCCTTCATACTTGTATCAATAATGAGATATTCATAACACCCATGATGGTTATGAATATGCTGGTATAGTTTTGGATCACAAAATGTAGCAAACTCTCCACATGGAAGGCAGAATCAGGGTCTTTATTCAGAAACCAGAACACTGAGTCCCAAAACCAGAAGGACAAGTCCCAAAACCAGAAAGCCAAAGTCATTATAGTGGTCACAAAGTTGATACACATAGTTAATGCAGTGGACACCCACATTCCCAAGGCTTCACAAATAGAACAGGATCCCTCAAGCAGGGATCCCTCTCAGACTCATGACAGTTTCTCAGCCTGGTCCTTGGAAATTCTCAGTAGAAGCTATAGAAGGAGGATCTCAGGAAAAAGGTGTAATCTCCAGGTGGTGATTGAGAAAAAGAGCTCAAGGTCCTTCTGGTTTTCTCCTTACATAGAGTGTAGCTCCTCCCTGTTCAGCCCCTTCCTGTTAAGGTGTGAACTACTCCCAAGGAGTTAACTGGAAGTAAGGAGCTAAGCCTTTAGAGGTGCTAAATGCCTTTACTAGGTGCCAATAGAAAGGGGCATGGAAGATCTTCTGATTTCATTAACATTACAATACTGTGGAAAGTCCCTCTAGACCAGTAGTCTCTTCCTCTTTTTTTTTGTTTGTTTGCTTGTTTTTTTTAATTTGAGGTGAATTTTATTTTATTTTTTAATTTTTAAATTTATTTTCTTGTTTACATCATTCATTTCCATGAGATTGTTACAAATTTTCTCCCCATCTTTCCCTTCCAGCCAGCTCCAAATCAGAGATCCCACTGTAAAGCCCCTCTCCCTGATCTGCCATCTTTGATGCCCTCCTTCAACACCCCTCTAACTTTCTGGTAGGGTAGGGAAGGTCTCCTATGCCAGTCCCTGTATATCTTAATTCCAAGTTGCATGGATTGTAGAGCTTTGAATTCTAGATTCTTTTGGTTCCTCCCTTGTCACCCACCCACACTGGAAGGACAAGCAATTCAATATAGGCTATACATGTGTAATTACTCGGGATATCTCCACAGTGGACATATTGTGAGAGGTTGATTATGTATATCCTCCCTATCACACCCCTCTTGTTCTATCCTGTCCCTTTACTGAAGTGTGTACTTACAGCTACCCTCCCCCAGACCCTGCCCTCCCTTCCATCCTCCTGCCTTTCAACCCCATACTCCCTACACTCCTGTGTGGCATGATACCCAGTTTAGAGTTTATGCCATTCCTTCCCTGAGCCAAATTTAATGAGAGTAAATGAAAGTAAAGTTGTAACAGTTATCCCTTGCCTCTTCTATATGGGACAATTAGCCCCATTTTGTCTCGCCCTGTTTCCTCTCATTCTAGTCCTCTCCCACCTCAGAATTTCTCCTTTTAAAGCATTATCCCTTCATATTCAATTGATCCTATACCCTCTATGTACACATATAGACACATGCTCAGATATGTATTCATACACATATATACCCTCCCATATACACATATGTGTAGGTGTGTGTATATATATATGCACACATGTGTATTCCCTTTACCTGTCCTCATACTAAGAAAAGTTTCATAAGTTACTATTATAATTTTTCTATATTGGCATGTAAATAGTTCAACTTTGATAAGTTCCTTATGATTTCTTTCCCATGTTTACCTTCTCATGCTTCTTGTGTTTGTCAAATTTTCTGTTCAGTTCTGGTTTTTTCAGCAAGAATGCTTGAAAGTCCTCCACCTCATTGAATAACCATA
>JAQQSW010018593.1:0-11212 GCA_028646575.1 Pseudocheirus occidentalis | reverse complement strand
TCTTGAAGCTAATTTTCCCTTAATGGGAGTTCAGTTTAGGAACTGAAAAAATGTGTATTCTATGCATGATCTGGGCCCACATTGTGAAATTTTTCCTGTGCGGTATGGGCTTTTGACGTAACGAAAATCCTCTCGAAGACAGACTGAACCATGAATGGTGCAGGAGGACACCATCCATTCATGGTGAACGGTGTCATGGAAGGACTCCCTTCACGTGACAAGCATTTCATCTATACTGAAACGGTCACAATGAGGGGCCAGACAACGCACAGAATACACATTTTCTCAATTGCTGACCTGCACTGCCATTCAGGTAAAGATAGCGTCAACAAAGAAGTAAGGAATCATGCATCTATATACGAGCTTTTGACCTGAAGAAAGTCTTTTTCATGGTTGCCTGAACCATTAGTGGTGGTATCCTCCTTTTGGTTGTTTCTATTTTAGCAGAAGGGAACTGAAGGTCAGGAAATGGAGAAACGTGTGTTCTTTACAAGGTCTATACACACCTTTTGTCCTTTTGACGTATACCAAGGTATTTTCAACCGATGGAAATGTGTCTCTTTTTTATCAGTAGCTTGAAGAGATGGCTGTGCATTATGTGTCTAAATCTAGACTCATCAGTACTTGTTAGCGAGGCGGCATAAGTCCCTCCATTGATTGTTAGTTACATAGATGTATGATACTTTCTTTATTTTTTGATGCTCAGTTTACACGACCCTTAGCGGAGGTGAGGAATTGATAATATAAGAATTCTATGCGGAGTTTGGCCACATATTGTGGCCTTCCGCTAGTAGAGTAAAGCCTTTTCACCTGAATAAGGTCCCTTCCATGTCTCAATCAACCATGAAACGAAGGTATCCTAGTCTTGGTTGGTTCTATCTCAGGAAAAGGGGGTTAAAATCAGGTAATAAGGAAATGTGCATTCTTTGCAATGGTTGTGCACACTTTTGGTCTTTTTGCAGGTAAAAAAAATCTTCTACTCAACAAGGTGTCTGTTTCCTAGTAGTAACATGTGGAGATGCACATGAATTATATGTCAGATTCCAGAGTGATCAAAAAATGTTCGTCAAGCATGAGAAAGGCCCTCCAAGGACGATTAGATGCACAGATGTATGATTCCTTCCTTCCTTTTTAATGCTAGGTTTACATGAACGTTAGTGCAGTTCAGGAATGGATAATATGGGTATTCTGTATGGTGTTTGGCACCGCATTGTGGCCTTGCCAGGCAGAGTTAGGGGTTTTCACGTGAGAAAAGTACCTTCCATGTATTGTTCAACCATCAAAGTATGGTATCCTAATTTGGGTTGATTCTGTCTCAGGAAAGGGCATTAAAGTTGAGGAAATAAAGAAATGTGTATTCTTTGCGATGCCTGTACACACAGTTTTTGTCCTTTTACAGGCAGACAAAGGATTTCAACTGAAGAAAGTGTCTCTCTTTTCGAGTAGTGAGAGGAAGAGATGGATATGCAGTATATGTCAGATTCCAGAGTGAACAAAAATATTCGACAGGCAGGAGAATGTCCCTCCAAGGATGAATAGATGCATAGTTATATGATTCCTTCCTTCTTTCTTAAAATCAGTTTTATCTGAATTTGAGTGCAGGTCAGGAATTGAAAATATTTGGATTCTCTGTGTAATCTGGCCCCATATTGTGGAATTATTCCTGCACACTATGGGGTCTGAACTTAAAGAAAATCCTCTCCATGACTGGCTGAACAATGAATGGAGGAGGATGCCATCCTTTCTTGGTGGAGGGAGATATAGAAGGGAATGTCTTCAGGTGAAAAGCCCTTTCTCTACATTGAAACGGCCACAATGAGGGGCCAGACAATGCATACAATACACATTTCCGCAATTCCTGACCTGGACTGCCATTCATGTAAACGCAGCATTAAAAAAGAAGTTAGGAAGCATACATCTAGGTACAAGCTTTTGACCTGAAGAAAATACTTTTCATGATTGGCGGAACCATGGATGGTGATATCCTCCTTTTTTGTTTCTAGCTTAGCAGAAGGGCACGGATGGTCATCAAAAGAAGACAAGTGTCTTTTTTGCAAGGTCTATACACACGTTTTGACCTTTTCAAGTATATCAAGGTACCTTCAACCGACGACAGTGTGTCTCTTTTGTAGTACATCATGAAGAAATTTCTGTGCATTATATGTCTAACTCTAGAATTATCAGAAAGAGTTTGCAAGTTGAAAAAAGTACCTCCAATGAATATTAGTTGAATATGTGTATGATTCTTTCCATTTTTTTGATAATAGGTTTACATGAATATTAGTGCAGGTGAGGAATTGATAACATGGGAATTCTATGAGGTGTTTGGCCCCACATTGTGACCCTTCCCTGGTAGACGAAAGGCTTTTCTCTTGAAGAAATTCCCTTCCATGTCTCATTCAAAAATGAAAGTGGAGGATCCTACTCTTGGTTGATTATGGCTTAAGGAAAGGACATTAAGGTTCAGGAATTAAGGAAATGTGTCTTCTTTGCAATGGCTGTACACACTTTTGATACTTTTAAAGGTAGACAAAGATTTTCAACTGAAGAAAGTGTCTCTCCTTTCGAGTACTAACATGAGGAGATGGCTATGTATTGTTTGTCAGATTCCAGAGTGATCAAAAAAGTTTTGCCAGGCAGGAGAATGTCCATCCAAGGGCGATTATGTGCATAGATGTATGATTCCTTCCATCTTTCTTGAAGCTAATTTTCCCTGAATGGGAGTTCAGTTTAGGAACTGAAAAAATGTGTATTCTATGCATGATCTGGGCCCACATTGTGGAATTTTTCCTGTGCGGTATTGGCTTTTGATGTAACGAAAATCCTCTCCAAGACGGGCTGAACCATGTACGGTGCAGGAGGACACCATCCATTCATGGTGCACGGAGTCATGGAAGGGAATTCCTTCACGTGACAAGCATTTCATTTATAGTGAAACGGTCACAACGAGGGGCCAGACAACGCACAGAATACACATTTTCTCAATTGCTGACCTGCACTGCCACTCAGGTAAAGATAGCGTCAACAAAGAAGTAAGGAATTATACATCTATGTATGAGTTTTGACCTGAAGAAAATCCTTTTCATGGTTGCCTGAACCATTAATGGTGGTGTCCTCCTTTTGGTTGTTTCCATTTTAGCAGAAGGGCTCTGAAGGTCAGGAAATGAAGAAACGTGTGTTCCTTACAAAGCCTATACACACGTTTTGTCCTTTTCACATCTACCAAGGTATTTTCAACTGACGGAAATGTGTCTCTTTGGAGAAGTAGCTTGAAGAGATGGCTGTGCATTATGTGTCTAAATCTAGACTTATCAGTACTTCTTCCCGAGGCGGCATAAAGTCCCTCCATTGATTATTAGTTGCATAGATGTATGATACTTTCCTTCTTTTTTGATGCTCAGTTTACATGAACCTTAACGCAGGTGTGGAATTAATAATACGGGAATTGTATGCGGTGTTTGGCCGCACATTGTGGCCTTTCGACGTAGAGTAAGGGCTTTTCACCCGAATAAAGTCCCTTCCACGTCTCGTTCAATCATGAAAGGAAGGTATCCTAGTCTTGGTTGTTCCCTTGTCAGGAAAAGGGGATTAAAGATCAGTAAATAAGGAAATGTGCCTTCTTTGTAAATGGTTGTGCACACTTTTTGTCGTTGTGGAGGTAGAAATAATCATCTACTGAAAAAGGTGTCTGTTTCCTAGAAATAACATGTGGAGATGGACAGGAATTATATGTCAGATTCCAGAGTGATCAAAAAATGTTCGTCACGTATGAGAAAGTCCCTCCAAGGATGAATAGATGCACAGTTGTATGATTCCTTCCTTCTTTTTTAATGATAGGTTTACATGAACATTAATGCATTTCAGGAATGGATAATATGGGTATTCTGTATGGTGTTTGGCCCCGTATTGTGGCCTTTCCCCATAGAGATAGGGCTTCTCACGTGAGGAAAGCCCCTTCCATGTCTTGTGCAAACATCAAATTATGGTATCCTAGTTTGGGTTGATTCTGTCTTAGGAAAGGGCATTAAAGTTGAGGAAATAAAGAAATGTGTCTTCTTTGCGATCCCTGTTCACACTTTTTGTCCTTTTTCAAGCAGACAAAGGATTTCAACTGAAGAAAGTCTCTCTTTTCGAGTAGTGAGATGGGGAGATGGCTATGCATTGTTTGTCGGATTCCAGAGTGAACAAACTATTCGCCAGGCAGAAGAAAGTCCCTCCAAGGAAGAATAGATGCATAGATGTATGATTCCTTCCTTCTTTCTTGAAAACAGTTTAACCTGAATTTGAGTGCAGGTCAGGAATTGAAAATTGTTGAATTCTCTGTGTAATCTGGTTCCACCTTGTGGAATTTTTCCTGCACACTATGGGCTTTGAACGTAAAGAAAATCCTCTCCATGACTGGCTGAACTACGAATGGTGGAGGCGGATGCCATCCTTTCTTAGTGGAGGGAGATGTGGAAGGGACTTTCTTCAGGTGAAAAGCCCTTCCTCTACATTGAACCGGCCACAATGAGTGGCCAGACAATGCATAGAAAACACATTTCCGCAATTCCTGACCTGGACTACCATTCATGTAAACGCAGGATGAACAAAGAAGTTAGGAAACATACATCTAGGTACAAGCT
The DNA here is from genome assembly GCA_028646575.1 of Pseudocheirus occidentalis. Classification (NCBI taxonomy): domain Eukaryota; kingdom Metazoa; phylum Chordata; class Mammalia; order Diprotodontia; family Pseudocheiridae; genus Pseudocheirus; species Pseudocheirus occidentalis. The sequence goes on along the minus strand of JAQQSW010018593.1, from coordinate 6,587 downwards.
TTTGACCTGAAGAAAATACTTTTCATGACTGGCGGAACCATGGATGGTGGTATTCAACATTTGTTGGTTCTAGCTTAGCAGAAGGGCATGGATGGTCATCAAATGAAGACAAATGTCTTCTTTGCAACGTCTATACACACGTTTTGACCTTTTCAAGTATATCAAGGTACCTTCAACCAACGACAGTGTGTCTCTTTTGTAGTACTTCCTGGAAGAGATTTCTGTGCATTATATGTCTGACTCTAGAATTATCAGAAACAGTTTACAAGTTGGAAAAATCCCTCCAAAGACTATTAGTTGAATATGTGTATGACTCCTTCCATTTTTTTGATAAAAGTTTACATGAGCATTATTCCAGGTGAGGAATTGATAACATGGGAATTCTATGAAGTGTTTGGCCCCACATTGTTGCCCTTCCCCGGTAGAGGAAAGGCTTTTCTCCTGAAGAAATTTCCTTCCATGTGTCATTCAAAAATGAAAGGGGTGTATCCTACTCTTTGTTGATTATGGCTTAAGGAAAGGGCATTAGAGTTCAGGAACTGAAGAAATCTGCCTTCTTTGCAATGACTGTACACACTTTTGGAACTTTTATATGTAGACAAAGATTTTCAAGTGATGAACGTGTTTCTCTTTTCGAGTAATAACACGAGGAGATGGCTATGTATTGTTTGTCAAATTCCAGAGTGATCAAAAAAGGTTTTCCAGGTAGGAGAAAGTCCATCCAAGGGCGATTATATGCATAGATGTATGATTCCTTCCATCTTTCTTGAAGCTAATTTAACCTGAATGGGAGTTCAGATAAGGAACTGAAAAAATGTGTATTCTATGCATAATCTGGGCCAACATTGTGGAATTTTCCTGTGCGGTATGGGCTTTTGACGTAACGAAAATACTCTCCAAGATGGGATGAACCATGAATGGTGCAGGAGGACACCATCCTTTCATCGTGGAGGGAGTCATGGAAGGGACTTCCTTCACGTGACAATCATTTCATCTAGAGTGAAACGTTTACAACGAGGGGCCAGACAACGCCCAGTATACACATTTTTTCAATTGTTGACCTGCCCTCCCATTCAGGTAAAGATAGCGTCAACAAAGAAGTAAGGAATCATGCATGTTTATATGAGATTTTGACCTGAAGAAAATACTTTTCATGGTTGTCTGAACCATTACTGATGGTATCCTCCTTTTGGTTGTTTCTATTTTAGCAGAAGGGAACTGAAGGTCAGGAAATGGAGAAACGTGTGTTCCTTACAAGGTCTATACACACGTGTTGTCCTTTTCACGTATACCAAGGTATTTTCAACCGACGGAAATGTGTCTCTTTTTTATCAGTAGCTTGAAGACATGGCTGTGCATTATGTGTCTTAATCTAGTCTTATGAGTACTTGTTCGCGAGGCGGCATAAAGTCCCTCCATTGATTATTAGTTGCATAGATGTATGATATTTCCCTTCTTTGTTGATTCTCAGTTTCCATGAACCTTAGCGCAGGTGAGGAATTGTTAATATGGGAAGTCTATGCGGAATTTCGCCCCATATTGTGGCCTTTCGTCGGTAGAGTAAGGGCTTTTCACCCGAATAAAGTCCCTTCCATGTCTCGTTCAACCATGAAAGGAATGTATCCTAGTCTTGGTTGTTTCCGTCTCAGGAAAAGGGGATTGAAGATCAGGAAATGAGGAAATGTGCCTTCTTTGCAAAGGTTGTGCACACTTTTTGTCGTTTTGCAGGTAGAAAAAATCTTCTACTGAAAAAGGTGACTGTTTCCTAGTAGTAACATGTGGAGACGGACATGAATTATATGTCAGATTCCAGAGTGATCAAAAAATGTTCATCAAGCATGAGAAAGTACCTCCAAGGGCGATTAGATGCACAAATGTATGATTCCTTCCTTCTTTTTTAATACTAGCTTTACATGAACCTTAGTGCAGTTCAGGAATGGATAATATGGCTATTCCGTATGGTGTTTGACCTCGCATTGTGGACTTTCCCAGGTAGAGTCAGGGCTTTTCACTTGAGGCAACTCCCTTCCGTGTCTCGTTCAACCATCAAAGTATGGTATCCTACTTTGTGTTGCTTTTGTCTTAGGAAAGTGCATTAAACATAAGGAAATAAAGAAATGTGTCTTCTTTGCGATTCCTGTACACACTATTTGTCCTTTTAGAGGCAGACAAAAGTTTTCAAATGAAGAAAGTGTCTCTCTTTTCGAGTAGTAAGCTGGGAAGATGGCTATGCCTTATTTGTCAGATTCCAGAGTGATAAAAAATATTCGCCAAGCAGGAGAAAGTCCCTTCAAGGACGATTAGATGCAAAGATGTATGGTTCCTTCCATCTTTCTTGAAATCAGTTTTACCTGAATTTGAGTGCATGTCAGGAATTGAAAATATTTGGATTCTCTGCGTAATCCGGCCGCACATTGTGGAATTTTTCCTGTATAGTATGGGCTTTGATCGTAAAGAAAATCCTCCCCATTACTGGCTGAATAATGAATGATGGAGGTGGATGCCATCCTTTTTTGGTGGAGGGAGACATGAAAGGGGCTTTCTTCAGGTTAAAAGCCCTTCCTCTACATTGGTACGGCCACAAGGAGGGGACAGACAATGCATAAAATACACATTTCTGCAGTCCCTGACCTGCACTACCATTCAGGTACACACAGCATTAACAAAGAAGTTAGGAATCATACATCTAGGTACCAGCTTTTGACCTGAAGGAAATCCTTTTAATGACTGGCGGAATCATGGATGTTGGTATCCTCCTTTTTGTTTTTTCTAGCTTAGAAAAAGGGCAAGGATGGTCATCAAATGAAGACTAGTGTCTTCTTTGCAAGGTCTATATACACGTTTTGACCTTTTCAAGTATGTCAGGGTACCTTCAACTGACGACACTGTGTCTCTTTTGTAGTACTACCGTGAAGAGATTTCTGTGCATTATATGTCTGATACTAAAATTATCAGTAACAGTTTGCAAGGCGGAAAAAGTCCCTCCAATGAGTATTGGTTGAATATTTGTATGATTCTTTCCTTTTTTTTTTGATAATAGGTTTACATGAACATTAGTGCAGGTGAGGAATTGATAACATGGGAATTCTATGAGGTGTTTGGCCCCACATTGTGGCGCTTCCCCGGTAGAGGAAGGGTTTATCTCCTGAAGAAATTCCCTTCCATTTCTCATTCAACCGTGAACGTGGAGTATTCTACTCTTGGTGGAGTATGGCTTAAGAAAAGGGCATTGAAGTTCAGGAACTAAAGAAATGTGCCTTCTCTGCAAGGACTGTACACACTTTTGGTACTTTTACAGGTAGACAAAGATTTTCAACTGAAGAAAGTGTTTCTCTTTTCGAGTAGTAACATGATGAGATGTCTATGTATTGTTTGTCAGATTCCAGAGTGATCAAGAAAGCTTTGCCAGGCGGGAGAAAGTCCATCCAAGGGCGAATATATGCATAGATGTATGACTACTTCCATATTTCCTGAAGCTAATTTTCCCTGAATTGGAGTGCAGGTCAGGAACTGAAAAAGTGTACATTCTATGCGTAATCTGGGCCCACATTGTGGAATTTTTCCTGTGCGGTATTGGCTTTTGACGTAAAGAAAATCCTCTCCAAGACTGGCTGAACTACGAATGGTGCATGAGGACACCATCCTTTCATGGTGGAGGGAGTCATGGAAGGGACGTTCTTAACGTGAGAAGCATTTCCTCTATGGTGAAACGGTCACAATGAGGGGCCAGACAACGCACAGAATACACATTTTCTCAATTGCTGACCTGCACTGCCATTCAGGTAAAGATAGCGTCAACAAAGAAGTAAGGAATCATACATCTATATATGAGCTTTTGACCTGAAGAAAATCCTTTTCATGGTTGCCTTAACCATTAAAGGTGGTATCCTCCTTTTGGTTGTTTGTATTTTAGCAGAAGGGCACCGAAGGTCAGGAAATGAAGAAACGTGTGTTCCTTACAAGGCCTATACACACGTTTTGTACTTTTCACGTATACCAAGGTATTTTCAACTGACGGTAATGTGTCTCTTTGGAGCAGTAACTTGAAAAGATGGCGGTGCATTATGTGTCTGAATCTAGACTTATCAGTACTTGTTCATGAGCCGGCATAAAGCCCCTCCATTTATTATTAGTTGCATGGATGTATGATACTTTCCTTCTTTTTTGATGCTCAGTTTGCATGAACCTTAGCGCAGGTGAGGAATTGATAATATAGGAATTCTATGCGGAGTTTGGCCACATATTGTGGCCTTTCGCCGGTGGAGTAAGGCCTTTTCACTCGAATAAGGTCGCTTCCATGTCTCGTTCACCGTTGAAAGGAAGGTATCCTAGTCTTGGTTGTTTCTGTCTCAGGAAAAGGGTATTAAAGATCAGGAAATGAGGAAATGTGCCATCTTTGCAATGGTTTTGCACACTTTTGGTCGTTTTGCAGGTAGAAAAAATCTTCTACTGAACAAGGTGTCTATTTCCTTGTAGTAACATGTGGAGATGGACATGAATTATATGTCAGATTCCAGAGTGATCAAAAAATGTTCGTCATGCATGAGAAAGTCCCTCCAAGGACTATTAGATGCACAGATGTATGATTCCTTCCTTCTTTTTTAATGCTAGGTTTACATGAACATTAGTGCAGTTCAGAAATGGATAATATGTGTATTCTGTATGGTGTTTGGCCCCGCATTGTGGCCTTTCCCCGGTAGAGTTAGGGCTTTTCACGTGAGGAAAATCCCTTCCATTTCTCGTTCAACCAGCAAAGTATGGTATCCAACTTTGGGTTGATTCTGTCTTAGGAAAGGGCATTAAAGTTGAGGAAATAAATAAATGTGTCTTCTTTGCGATGCCTGTACACACTTTTTGTCCTTTTAGAGGCAGACAAAGAATTTCAACTGAAGAAAGTGTCTCTCCTTTTGAGTAGTAAGCTGAGGAGATGGCTATGCATTATTTTAAAGATTACAAAGTGTTTAAAAATATTCGCTAGGCAGGAGGAAGTCCCTCCAAGGATGAATAGATGTATAGATGTATGATTCCTTCCTTCTTTCTTGAAATCAGTTTTACCAGATTTTTGGTGCAGGTCAGGAATTGAAAATATTTGAATTCTCTGCGTAATCTGGCCGCACATTGTGAAATTTTTCCTGTATATTATGGGCTTTGAACGTAAAGAAATTCCTCTCCATGACTGGCTGAACAACGAATGGTGGAGGAGGATGCCATCCTTTCTTAGTGGAGGGAGACATAGAAGGGACTTTCTTCAGGCGAAAAGCCCTTCGTCTACATTGAAACGGCCACATTGAGGGGCCAGACAATCATAGAATACACATTTCCGCAATTCCTGACCTGCACTACCATTCAGGTAAACGCAGCATTAACAGAGAAGTTAGGAATCATACATCTAGGTATGAGCTTTTGACCTGAAGAAAACACTTTTCATGACTGGCGCAACTATGGATGGTGGTATCCTCCTTTTGTTGTTTCTAGCATAGCACAAGGGCACGGATTGTCATCAAATGAAGACAATTGTCTTTTTTGCAAGGTCTATACACACGTTTTGACCTTTACAAGTATATCAAGGTACCTTCAACCAACGGCAGTGTGTCTTTTTTGTAGTACTCCCTTGAAGAGATTTCTGTGCATTATATGTCTAACTCTAGAATTCTCAGAAAGTGTTTGCAAATTGGAAAAATATCTCCAATGAGTATTAGATGAATATGTGTATGATTCTTTCAATTTTTTTGATAATAGGTTTACATGAACATTAGTGCAGGTGAGGAATTGATAACATGGGAATTCTATGAGGTGTTTTGGCCCCACATTGTGACCCTTCCCTGGTAGAGGAAAGGCTTTTCTCCTGAGGAAATTCCCTTCCGTGTCTCATTCAAATATGAAAGGGGGTTATCCTACTCTTGGTTGAGTATGGCTTAAGAAAAGTGCATTAAAGTTCAGGAATTGAGGAAATGTGCCTTCTTTGCAATGACTGTACACACTTTTGGTACTTTTCTAGGTAGACAAAGATTTTCAACTGAAGAAAGTGTCTCTCTTTTCGAGTAGTAACACGAGGAGATGGCTATGTATTGTTTGTAAGATTCCAGAGTGATCAAAAAAGATTTGGTAGGCAGGAGAATGTCCATCCAAGGGCGATTATGTGCATAGATGTATGATTCCTTCCATCTTTCTTGAAGCTAATTTTCCCTGAATGGGAGTTCAGGTTAGGAACTGAAAAAATGTGTATTCTATGCATGGTCTGGGCCCACATTGTGGAATTTTTCCTGTGCGGTATTGGCTTTTGATGTAACGAAAATCCTCTCCAGGACGGGCTGAACCATGTACGGTGCAGGAGGACACCATCCATTCATGGTGGACGGAGTCATGGAAGGGAATTCCTTTACGTGTCAAGCATTTCATTTATAGTGAAACAGTAACAACGAGGGGCCAGACAACACACAGAATACACATTTTCTCTATTGCTGACCTGCACTGCCATTCAGGTAAAGATAGTGTCAACAAAGAAGTAAGGAATCATGCATCTATATATGAGCTTTTGACCTGAAGAAAATCCTTTTCATGGTTGCCTGAACCATTCATGTTGGTAT
>JAQQSW010018592.1:0-11212 GCA_028646575.1 Pseudocheirus occidentalis | reverse complement strand
TGCAAGAAAATCATGAAAAGAGAGTCAACAACCTGACTGAAGAAAATAACATCTTAAAAGACAGATTAACTCAAATGGCAAAAGAGGCCCAAAAAGCCAATGAGGAGAAGAATGCCTTAAAAAGTCGAATTTGCCAGATGGAAAAAGAATCTCAAAAGCTTTTTGAAGAGAAACTATATTTGAACTCAGGTCTTCCTGATACCAGACCCAGTGCTCTATCCACTACATCACCTAGCTACCTTGCAGATGTACAGTCGATAGACTCTCTAAATCTACAGTTCTATGATTTAAACCCTGCTTCCATTTCCTGAACTGCTGTAGCATTTATAGTATGAACTATGTGTTATACCATTTAATTATATGTTGCCTTGTATGATTCTCTGATTCTTTCAGGAGTGATAGTCTTGTCTGTCAACTTCCCCAAGGGAAGGGGATGTGTAGTGTATTTCTTTTTTCTTTCCCACAGTGTAAACACAGCACTGGGCAACTGTGATGTCATCAGTGTGGATACTCTCACCTCTGGTGTATATTACAAGCTGTTAATACTTTCTAATCTTGTGCAATTCTCAGTTATTTTTTCCAATATAGATCTTCCATTGAGGATCTCTCCAATGTGCTAGAGGCCTGTCTCTGATTCTTTTGATATTTCCTATATGATGACACAAGGTTGGGTTTGTCACACAATCCTAAATTCCCCAAAGTCTTCTAGTCCAACCCATATCTGAAAAAAGAATCCACAATTGGACATCACAAATGCTAGAAGTCCTTTGTTTTAAGTGGAGAGTAAGTCATTCCATGCAGAAGCAGCCCTTTTCACTTTTGGAGAACTCTTCTCTTGTTTTTTATGTTTCACTTTATATTTTTATATAAATATACATTTTATATAAAGTTTTACTTTATATTTACCTATTGCTTCTCATTCTGCTTTCTGGGACTAAGCAGAGCAAGTCAATCTCTCATCCTCATAGTAAGTCTCTGAATGATTGAGTTATTGAATGAAAAAGCATTTATTAAGTAAATACTGTGTGCAAAGCACTATGGGAGATACAAACAGAAAAGGAAGACAATTCCCAAGTTCAAGGGGCTCATATTCTTAGGGAGGAGACAACACGTATGAAAGTTTCAGTTTGAAGTCAATTGGAAAAGGCCATTAGTCCTTATGGTAGAACAGCAAAGCTGATGGTAGTGAGTCTTCTTTATGTCATTTCCATTGGTAAAATTCTATCAGTTTCTGATGTTGAACTATATGGCAACACCAAAGACTTTAGTATTGAGAATTTTCTTTTCTGGGTCTTCAGTATCCATGGCAGTTGAAGAAGCAGAGCACGTGGCACCTGCAGAAGCAATTGGCAGATTGCGACATGTACAGTAAATAAAGGATCAGGTATCAGATTGTAAAGATTGGCACCTGGCTTTGAAGCTTGGTAAAGAGAGAACTGAACTTGTAGTCAGACAATATGGGCTTAAGCCTTCACCTCTGGTTTCAAAATGATAATTCTGCTATTTACTTACCTGTATGACCTTGGGAAGGTTCCTTAGTCATTCTTCAGTTATCTCAAGTGTAAAGTGAGGGACTTGGTCTCTAAAGTGGGAGTATGAGACAATTTATTGGGCATGGGGGGAAGATAGAAGAATTTCTATTTTTATTTTTTAACAAGTTGAGCTTTACTTATATTTAATATAGAGACTGACACCCACACCATCACTCTGTATGTCAGGTAGTCACGTGTCCCACATACTAGGAGAGGAGTACTGAAGAAAGATGGGAAACTTCACAACATGACAGATTGATAGTGACACCCAAACTCTTTCATTCACTTGTGCCTGATTAAATAGATTTATAACTTATGTTATCAGTTTTAACAAAACTAACCTTCACAAAAGGGACAATTTGACTCAAAAAGATAGAAGAGAAAACTAATGATACAAAGGCAAATGAGCAATCCCTTATACTTCAGTTTCTTTTTCTGTAAAACAGGGAATCTGGACTCAATGGCCTTTAAGGACCTTGCAGCTCTAAATCTGTGATCCTATGATCTTATGAATAAGAAAATGGCAAAGCTGAATTCATTACTCCTACTCATCATATGAACTCTTCATCAGCCATATTACAGAAATAAAAACAAGGAAAACTTAATCAGCCCTGACAGGCCAAACAATGTAAAATTTTAAAGATTATTTGAAACATGCGTTTATACGCAATATTGTTTATGCTGATATTTGCCATAAGAATACTGTGCCTTAGGATATTAACTAATGATAACCTTGAAGCCATTTTGATTACTGACACCCTTAAAAACAGAGATTTTAGCACTAAAACTGTGTCCCTTATAAAATCTAATATATATACACTTTAAAATCACAGAAACAGAATCTTCTAAATGAAGCATTTCCATGGGTCTTGAATTCATTTGAGAAAAACATAAAATTGAAATATGATCCAATTACATTGCAAGAGCACTTGATTGACATCAGGGAAAACTTTAATTTCCTAGTTGCCTCTTAACAAAAAATCCTTGTATAATTGATGGATGGGATTGGAAAAATGAGCATCATAATTTAGTAACCATAACCAACAAAGCATTTATACTCTTTACAACCACATACCTTTGTGAGATAGGCTTTTCCAACAACAATTAAAACTCAGGATCAAAATAAAAATTAACTTAAACTTTTGAATCACTGCACCATGAAGCACATTCAATTGCATTGTTCTTGCTAAAATTATTAAGTAATTAATTTTTAAAAGGCTCTTAAACTGCTAAATAAAATTATTTAAAATATGCTTTGTTACATCTTTATCTTCACCTTTAAATTTTTATTTGTATATGCTTTATAAAGCATGTACATAATCTTTTAGTATGGTATTACATATATAAATTTATAAATTAATATACACAAATTGAGGTGGCATGCTCAAAATTTTTTTTACCAGAAGATAATGCATGATCAAAAAAGTTTAGAGACCATCTACTTAAATAATCTTGAAAGTTCCTTCAAATTCTAACATCCTGTGGTTATCTGAGCCTAATTTTACCCCTAGACAAAGTTGTTTCATAGTCACACTGTTGGTGTTATACTATTGTCTGTTCAATTGTCCACATTATTCCAAAGGAACCAACTGCTCTCATCATTTCTCATAGCCTCCTGTTTTTGCAGAACTAACTAAGGACATAGGGGGCAGGGGGAATCCCTGTAGTCTTATAGTAGTGCTTTCAAATCTTTTTAGTTCTCTGGCACATTTGGAGATTTGTAAATGATCTTACACTCTGAGAGAGTGACAGCAGGCCCCCACTTTATTCTCACTTATGAAATTTGGCAGGAGTCCTGGCACAGTGGCTGTCAGAAACAGAGACAGAGAGAAAAGAGAGAGGAGAGACAAATAAATGAAGCCAGGAGATTTTCAAGCCTCAGTGGTGTAACACACCATTTGGGAAATCCTGCTTTGGTAAATTGCTACTTCAGTGTCCAGAGAAATAACACTTTTTCCACTTGGACCATCTGGCTTCTTACTGCATCTGTGGACAGTGAATATAAGGAGGAAGATTCACAACATATGCAAGTCATTAAGGAAAGTGGGAGTTTAGTGAAAGTAAAGCAACAAAAAAATAAAGGTTTCAGCTGCCTTGAATCTTAATAGTTGGTTAATTACCAAATAGCTACAAGTATTCTTCTTTTTCAAAACTAAGGAACTTTTCCAAAACAGAACCATCTTCTGTGCTTAATCCAACTAAATTTCACAACAACCATGATCAAGAAATACTACTTTTTAAGCCAAAGAAGTGTATTTCTGTTTGGGGCTCATATTCCCTGAGTTAGACAAATCTGTCTTCTTCAACACAGCATCTCTTTGAATATGCTCCCAATCCCAGACATGTGCTGCTGTTTGAAAATGCACTTGAAAATTCAGTTCAGCTTCTGATTCAATATCTTGACATAAATCCTAAATAATAATTGTTGACATTTATATAGTACTTTTTGCAGAGTGGTTTATGTACGGTGTCTCATCTAATCCTCAAAGAGTCCTGAAAAGTAAGTGTTATTATAACCACCATTTTGTAGATGAGGAAGACTAGGTTAAGAAGTTAATAAGACCAAAGGTCACGTGATTGGGGTCAGAAGTAGATTTTAAACTCGTGATTCCAAGTCCAACACTTTTTCCACTCTGTGACCTAGCTGTCCCAGCTACATTTCAAGTAATGCTTTTGTTCACTAAAGTTTTAGTGTTATACTTAGTTCAAGGGAGAGAGAAGGATAAAAGGGGAAAACCCCCCACAAATTTGGTATGCATTTTGAGTAGAACTTTATAGGTTCTGAGTCTATTATCTACAAATGCTTTGTTAAGGGCCTTTTTTTAACTTAAGGTCCTTTTGGCTTTACAGACTTTACTAGAACAGAAGTTCTCAAAATCTGGTCTGTAGACTGCTGGGGATCCCTTAGACCCTTTAAGAAAGTTCATAAAATAGATTCAACTCTATTTCCTTTTCCAACCACATGTCTGTATGACTCTGGATTTTCTCTATATGCTTCAACCAAAACAGCATACATATCACAACAGATGAAATGAAGAAGCTGTTATGAGAATCCAGCTGTCAGTTATTAAGCCTGACATGAAAGAGATTTGCAAAACATAATACAATACCACTCTTCTCACTAAAGATTTTTGTTTTAGAAAATATAGTTATTTTTCATAAAACTATTTATATTAACATAAAGTGGTTTTATTATTGTTACTTTAAATGGATTGATCAATAATTTTTTTTAGTTTATCAGTTTTAGTTTCTAACACATACAAATCTGTATGTGCCACATAAACAAAAGCTTCTTGGAATCCTCAATAACCTACTGCCAAAGCATGACACCTGGAGATGATGAGGTTTCGTTAACTTATTTGAAAGAATGTAAATTTCTAATTTGTCAGAACACACTTTAAACTGTGGATGTCAGATTCATATACATGGTTCTCTTTGTAGCCACTGTGGAATATAATGTATATAATAGGAGATCACATTTAATCTAATTATGTTAGGTTACAGTTGGAGAAATTCCTTATTTGTCAATTCAAAAAAATTCAAGCAATATTAACTAGGGGAAGAATCATTACTATGACTATTTTTTCTAACCAAGGATTTAAAAATATGATCAAAAATGGTTATATTTGGCATTCTTTCCACTAGAACTCTTTAAAGGTATTTTGACATATATGCAATACATTGATAAATTATGTTTATATTGATAATCCTAAAACACTCCATCAGCAATAATAATTGACATTTACACCATGCTTTAAAGTTCATAAAATGCTTTGTGTGTATTATTTCATTCGTTTCTTACAATAATTTTGTGAAATACTACTCTCCCCATTTTATAGATGAGGAAACATTTAGAGAAATTAAAAGATTTATCTTTTAAAGGTAAAGATCAAACAGCTCGTAAATATCAAAGATGATAGAATTCCATAAACTGATGAAAACAACAGGTGTTGACCCATCTCTCAAAAATTGGATTGTTCTCTAACCATTTGAAAAATAATAATCCATTCAGTAACTGCATCAGAAACCTAGCTCAGGATGGTAGAGAGAGAGCCAGCCTTGGAGTTAATACCTGGGTTCAAGTCTTAACTATAATCTCTACTGGCTGAAGGACTGTGATTAATCCATTTGCACTCTCAGAGCCTAAGGTCACTCTCTAGGACTGTAGAAGGTAGATTAGTTATCAATGAGCACCACCCCACTAATTCCCTCTGACAGTAAAATCCCAAGTCTGAACTTTCAAAATACCTTTCTACCATTGATGAGGAGGTTTGACTCACCATCAAAGCCCATTTCTTGATTATGCACCAAATATGATACTTTCAAACTATGCTGTCGCTATGACTGACCAAAGGGCAAAAAATAAGATTGGCCCAGATGTAGGGTAAGGTCCTATTTTGAACATATTTCTGTTACTCCTATTAGTGATTATTCCTCAATTACAGGAAGATTTAAGCTGGAAGGAACCTTAGAGATAATCTCATGCCACCTTCTCCTTTTACAGATGAGGAACCTAAAACTCAGGCAGTGGCAGGGACTTTCCAGTGTTATCAAGGCAGTAATTTGAGCAGAGTTTCAAAGTCTTCTCTTTGTGGATAAAGGAAGGATTTCAATTTAACTCAACAAATATCGATTAAATATCTGGTACATCCAATTAAATTTAACAACAACCATGATCAAGAAATGTTAATTTTTAAGCAAAAGAAGTGCATTTCTGTTTAGGGCTCATATTTTCTGAGTTAGATAAGTCTCATTGTCTCCTTCAACACAGAATCTCTTTGATTGTGCTCCCTCTGACACATTCTGCCTGTGTGACTGTGGGATATTCACTTACGTTCACCATCCAATCAAGATAGTTGCTTAGCTGCTCTTGTAAAGGCCTTGACTTTCCTCACAGAGGAGGTTCCTTCACCAGTGAAATCACAGGGTTGCACCAAAGCAAAAGCTTTCAGGGCATTAAAGTAGGTCACGAGTCTGTAAAGATGAAAAAATAATGCAGTCCCTATTCTGGGGCAGAATATAATTGTTTCCAGAGTGGGGGGAAAGAAGGAAGAGAACAAGCATTAATTAATCACCTTCAATGTGCTAGGCACTTTACAGATATTTTCTCCTCTGATTCTTACAACCCGGGCAGTAGGTGCTATTTTACAGCTGAAGAAACTGAGACTCACACAGAGGTTAAGTAACAGTAAGTGTCTGAGAAGGGATGTGAACTCAGGTCTTCCTGAATCCAGGCTTGGTGTTCTATCCACTGCACCACTTAGCTGTCAAAGAGGGATTAAATAGTAATAGGAGAAATCCAAGAAGAAAGGGTAAAGGGGATCAAGAAAGGCTTCATGAAAGAGGTGGGCTCAGATCTGGGATGGAAATAAACATTGTTTCAACAGGAAGAGATGTGGCAGGGAATCCATTCCAAGTCTGCTGGTATGGCAAGTTCAAATATATTAGAACTACTACTGTCTCCCCTCCCTTATCTCCAGTCACCTTATATTGATTTCACTTATATTTCATATAAACTTACATTAATATAGATTCTCTTCTCGGCCAATTTAAGATCCTTTAGGGCACAGACTGTTTTGTTTTGGCAAGGCAATCAGGGTTAAGTGACTCGCCCAGGGTCACACAGCTACTAATTGTCAAGTGGCTGAGACCACATTTGAACCCAGGTCCTCCTGACTCCAGAGCTGGTGCTCTATTCATTGCGCTGCCTAGCTGCACCAGACAGCTTCATTTTTGTCTTTGTATTTCCAGCTTCTCACACAGCTCCTGGCACATATTAGTAACTAATAAACACTTCTTGATTGGTTTGTGACAGAGAGGGCAGGACAATTTAGGAGAATGACAAGTAAAGAGCTATGTGGTGCAGTAGACAGAGCAAGGCTGGCCCTAGAATCAGGAGGTCATGAGTTCAAATCCAGTCTCAGATAATTATTAGCTGAGTGACCCTGGGCAACTCCTTTAATTCTGTTTGCCTCAGTTTTCTTCTCTATAAAACAAGTTAGAGAAGGAAATGACATACAACTCTATTATCTTTGCCAAGAAATCCCATTTTGGCAGCTGTGAGAAGAATAAATAAGAGATTGGACAGAGGAAGACCAGAAAGGAGATTGTAAAAATAGGCCAATCGAGGGCCTGCACTAGGGTGGTACCAGTAAGAATGTAAAGAAAAGATTAGACTCAAGAGATATTAAGGAGATAGAGTCAACAGAATCTGGCAACTGATGCATCAAATGGAGAGGGACGAGAGATAGGGAAGAATCAAAGATGGCACTGGGGTTTTGAGCCAAGTACTTAGAAGGGCAGTAATACTATCAACAAAAAGAAGAAAGTTGGAGGATGGGCAGGCTTAAGTGAAAAAGAAGGTGAATTCTGTCTTGAATATACTGAATTTAAATTGCTATTAGACTATCCAATTACAGATAGATGTCCAGAAGAAAATTTGAAATATGCAATTGGAGCTTAAGAGCATGGTCATGGGCTAAAGATAGATGTGTGTATATGTATTATTATATGTAATTATATATGCACTATTATATATAATTATATGTTTATAATTATAGATGTACTTTTTAATATATCTATTTAGGAGTTATCCACACAGAACTGATAACCGAACACATGAGAATAAGATGAGATCACCAGTGGAGATAAAGAGAAAAAGAGAAGTTAACTGAGGACTGAGCTTAGGGAATGCTTGTGTATAGGAGATGGAAAGGAAAAGAAGCTAGAAAAAGGAGACTGAGAATGACTTATCAGGGAGGTGGAAGGACATGATGGGAGCAATATCTACCAGAGTCTCCAACATATAGACAGGGTTAGTTTTTGTTTCCCCTAAATGACAGAAATTTGATTGGTACAGGCTAATATGGCTAGAGCAGTTTGACAGGTTCCCCTGGTGTCTTAAAGGGTCAGATTTGGTGCATGTTCTACCACATGGATCACCAAACCTTTTCTGTTGATTAGACTCTTTCTAAATCTAGATAAGGGAGAAAAGTCTATGTGAATAAACTTCCCATACTATAGCTAAGTAAACTTCCTTTGGTTAATTATTAAATAGTATGGCACTGGACGTACCAAGTCAACCTGAGCCAGATCTGTCCTGCAACAAGGGAGAATTTAATAGCGCCAAATTCTTCAGAAACAATAAGGAGAATGAAAATTTAGGTCAAAGTCATTAGATTAGAGGGTTTGGGAACCTCTGGCCTCAAGGACACATGTGGCCCTCTAGTCATCAAGTGCAGCCCTTTGACTGAATCCAAAATTCACTGAACAAATACCCTTAATAAAAGGATTTGTTCTGTACAACTTGGACTCATTCAAAACGCCACACACAAGGACCCAGAAGGCCACGTGTGGCTTTGAGGCCAAAGTGCAACCCACCCCTGGATTAGACAATTGAGAGATTTGAAGCAACATGGCAAAAAAAAAAGTAATTTCTATAGAGTGATGGGGGCAGAACCCAGATGGCATAAGGTTCAAGAGTTAGTCCATGTTCAGAGACACCTGTGAAGATTTGCATGAATTGATACAGAGTAAAGTAAGGAGAACTAGGAGAATAATTTATATGATAAAAAACTTTAAGGAAAGCAACTCTGGAGAATTCTGAATATAGTGATCAATCATGATTTCAGAAGACTAGTGATGAAACAAGTCTCCCACCTGTTGGTAGAGAGGTGATGGGCTAGAGTGAATGAAATATATATTTTTAGATATAGCCAATGTGTTGATTTGTTTCTTTTGGATGTACCTTTTTTTTCCCCAAGGGAGGGCATCTATTGGGTGAAGGATAGTAGATAGTGAGAGAGTTGCAAAAAGGAAAAGGAGAAGAAAGAACAGAATATTAATGAAACATTAAAAATACACCAAAGAAAGTGGAAACCCTCCCAGAATAGGGCACAGACAAGCAGGGCAGTCTTTTTACTAATGTGCTAAATTTAATATATACTTTTTAAAAACTATCCATAACATAAGTTCACAGTTTCTTAAACAATCTTCTTTTCTGTTCTTTCATATTGAAATGTTTGTGGCTGCTGATGTTAAGTTCGCAATTTTTTTTTTTTTTTAGAGTAAGTGGGTGGTGACAAAGTGGAGGCAGTGAGTGTTGACTAGTCTTCCGAGAATTTTGGCAACAAGCAGTAGGGAAGAGAAAAAGTGATACTGGTTTGAAATGATAGTAGTGTCAAGGGAAGTTTTTTAAGGATAGGGAAGACCTGAGAATATTTGGAGGAGATTGGTAAGAAGCCAGTAAAGAAGCTATTTTAAAATGCCCTAAAAAGTGCAATCTTGGGAACCCCTGAACAGGTAGAGGTGTTAGCCTTAGAAAGAGAAGGGAGAAGAGGGTATAAGCATTTATTAAGGGCTTACTATGTGATAAGCACTTTACAATGATCACATTTGATCCTTACAACAACCCTGGGAGGTACCAGCTATCATGATCCTTGTTCTATGGTTGAGGAAACTGAGGCAGACAGAGATTGATCTACCCAGAGTCACACAGTCTATGTGGCTGAGACCAGATCTGAACCCAGACCTTACTGACTTCAGGTTCAGCACTCCACCTATTGCATCACCAACTCATTCACTGAGACAAGAGCAGAACCAAGAAAAAGGAGTAAGACAGGTTTTCTGGAATGGAGGAAGTGATTTGCAGAATCTCTTGTCACTTAGCCAGTTTTTTTTAGTAATGTAGAAGGTGATGCCATTTCCTAAGGTTGGGGAACAGGACAGAATTGGAGGCTTGAGGAGAAAGGAGAAGATTTGGGACAGACACTATGAGAAGTGATATCCTTGAAAAAGATATGAATTAAAATGTAAGGTCTTTCATAGAAGTCTGTGAGTCAACTGTCGTTCCACATTAAAGGAGGGCTGTGGACTCTACTAAAGAAAGATGAGTACTAGGGCACCTTTCCGTCACTTGTAGACTATCAGGTCTCTGTGGCATCCCAATCCTCAGCACACAGGGAACACTATATCTCTCCATGCTGAGCCAGCATCCACAGCCTCACTCTAGACCAGGCACATACAAAAGTTTTTCATTTGATCATTCAGACTATTAACTTGGTTTCTTAACAAAGTTTTCATTGCCTGCATCAACTCTTTTCTACTCTTAGAACTGAGAATCTTCTGAATCCATGGTGCCAGTCAGGGCTTTTGGAATAAGGACTATTTTCTATGGGGTCTTTTGTATTTTTCATAGTTGATCTTTCATAATGTAAAGGATGACTGAAGAGTTAACAGTCCATTCCACCTCAAATTATTCCTTCTCAGATGACAATTACATCAGAAAAAAAAAACCTTTGT
Source organism: Pseudocheirus occidentalis (assembly GCA_028646575.1). Taxonomy (NCBI): domain Eukaryota; kingdom Metazoa; phylum Chordata; class Mammalia; order Diprotodontia; family Pseudocheiridae; genus Pseudocheirus; species Pseudocheirus occidentalis. Next base: position 380 of record JAQQSW010018592.1, on the reverse strand, counting down.
GATCATAGACAACTAGACTAATTTGATTGAATATCATTCTACTGGTATTTCTTTAGATTCAAAAGTGTTTCTGAACTTTTTGGGAAGTTGAAATGTCCATCGTATGGATGCAGTTATTGGTGGGAAAGACTCTAAGTGAAAGTCTCATGCTCCATTCTATATTGAACAAAGATGCTGAAATTGCCATCGTAATTTCATACTTCTTTAAGATTTTGATCGTTCGGCAGAAGTTGGGTTCTTGACCTTAGGTGGTCCTCTTTCTGCCAGAAACTACCATCACAACCAAGGAAAACATGCCTTGCCAATACCCAGCATTGACACCAGAGCAAAAGAAAGAACTGTCTGATATAGCTCACCGAATTGTTGCTCCGGGCAAGGGA
>JAQQSW010018591.1:0-11212 GCA_028646575.1 Pseudocheirus occidentalis | reverse complement strand
TGACCCACTGTCCAATTACAAAGTAACAAAGTGTGGCCATTCCCAAAAAACAAGCCTCCTGCCACAGGCTCCACCTGACCACATTCAGCCTATTAGGGGGCAGGGTATACTTTCCAATCAGGGAACATTCTCAGAGCCACTTAAGCCTATCAAAGGGTCTAGGGGCAGGAAAGATCTTCAGATTCCCGTTACAGAGCCTTGTGTTGTGTATTATATGAAATTGCTGAAACTAGTTCCCCAAATGATCATCTTATTGCATTTTAGAGTAGATAGAAGGCTGTCCTTGTAGTCAGGGAGATCAGGGTTTGAGTCTTATCTTGGGCATGTGTTGGGCGTGGATTGCCTGTGTGACTCCAGGGTGAGTATATTAGCCTCTCTGTGCTAATGTAGAACTTTTGACAGTACAGGCTGCGGGGTAGGTCACAATCTGAATTGGTAGATGGAGTGTCCTTATTGGGAATGCCCTCTACTATAACAGAACACAGAGAATTAGTTGCATAGTCATATTTGACCTTAATATTATAGGTGGAAATTTAGAGTAAGATAAAGCTGGCTTTGATACTTTCAAAGCTAAGCTTTGGAAGAACCAAAAAGATCTCATAATCAGATATTTTCATTTATGAGGAAGGAAGCCCGTGGCATGGAGCCTAAGGAAGTTTGATACCAAAGCATTTTCTTTCTACCTGGAACAAAATCACTGTGTAATTGTAGAAAAAGTTACAATGATTGTTAGAGGCTGAGCTTATTACATTCATTTGTGTGTGTGTGTGTGTGTGGAAAAAAATCTGCCTTTTATGCTGATGTCTCAAGCTGTCTAAAATGTCCTTTTTCTTAGACACTCAGAAATATTATCTCGTGTGTTGTGCACTTTCACTACGGAGATCCATTCTTCCCCAGAACCTGGGCACAGATCTTCTGTTGCTAGATTCTGTTCAATGAGACCATAGAGCCTCTTCAAATACAAATGCGTTCACAGAGGAACAGACTTAAAAGCATGATTTAAGTGAATCTGCTGGATATACCCAAATTCATGTCATGTAGATTGGTTCTATACAGTTGTGTCTTGTTCTGTTCAAACACTGTGTCTCTTGAAAGTTATGTGTAAATTGAAACTTTGTCAGAGCAATTCCATAACTCTGTGAAGACTTTCACTTAATAGCGAATGAAACCTCTAAAATGAGAAAAATATTATTCCCACAGACTGCCTTGTAGGGTTGTTAAAAAGCAAAGAAAGCACTTTGCACCAAAAAAGAAAGGTTGTGTAAATCCTAAGAGGTTCAGTGGTGTGGTGATGGCAAGGCCCAGTGGACCTTTAGATTACACAGGCAGTTCAGATGATAGTTCCAGGGTTCTGAAGAGGAAAGAAAGGGTCTAAGGGGTAGTATAGTTGGTAAGGTAAGGCCTGGAAGACCAGCCTGTGGAGGCAGTGGCAGAATACATGTTAATTAAGGCTTGGTGTTTGTCTCACTGTAAAGGACAGATATTTTGTCTGCTCTAAGATTGTTTTCTTAGAGTAATAAAGAAGTGATAACTTCTCCCCTTCCCAAAACCATCCTACCTAAGAACAAAACTTCCATGATTCTTTCTTTTTTTTTTAGCTTTTTTTAATGCTTTTTGGAGGGCAGTTGGGGTTAAGTGACTTGCCCAAGGTCACACGGCTAGTTTTTGTGTTAAGTGTCTGAGGCCGGATTTGAACTGAGGTACTCCTGACTCCAGGGCCGGTGCTCTATTCACTGCGCCACCTAGCCGCCCCCATGATTCTTTCTATTCACTTCTCCATTAATGCATTTCTCCACAACTTATATACAGTACAATTATTAAGTCTCAATGATATTTATTCAATGTGGCTCATTTTAAGCCAGTGGTTCTCAACCTGTGGGTTATGTTCAATTTGTAACAATGAAAATACATCCTGCATATCAGATAGACTCATGACAGTAGCAAAATTACAGTTATAGAGTAGCAACAAAAATAATTTTATGGTTGGGGGGGGTCACCACAACATGAGGAACTATATTAAAGGGTCACAGTATTAGGAAGGTTGAGAACCACTGTGCAAAGGATAAATGAAAACCTGGGTTTTTAAATTGATGAATTGAGTAGCTTATTTTTTGTTTTGTTTTATACAATCTACTGTATTTCTTTAGTTATCATGTTCTTTGTGCATATTAGAAATACAATTTGATTTACAAGAAGTTTATACAAAATAGGACCTAAAACGTAGAATGGGGAGTCTCAAAGGCTATCTGCTTCAACCCCCTTATTTTACAAATGACGAAACTCTGGGTAGTTAAAGTAATTTGTCCAAAATCACACGTGCAGTAAGTAAGAGTTGGGCTCTGGAGCCATCCACTGCATCCCTGGCCATCGCCAGTCATCCTGACTTTTGTCTTGCCCTCCCACCCCGGATCGTGGTGACTCTAGGAGAGAGAGTGAGGCTGATGACTTTGTGCAAATCTGCCTTGCTTAAATCTAACTCACACAAGAGTCAAGACATCACCCGTGATGTCACTGGTCTTCTTTGAAAATGAAGGATGAACAGTATCCATTATGACACCCATGCATGTTATGTAAAACAGGATGCACTCCTTTTTTTTCTTTCTTTTTTTTTTTTGGAGGGCAGTTGGGGTTAAGTGACTTGCCAAAGGTCACACGGCTAGTTTTTGTGTTCAGTGTCTGAGGCCGGATTTAAACTCAAGTCCTCCTGACTCCAGGGCCGGTGCTCTACTCACTGCACCACCTAGCCACTCTTGAGGCACTCCTTTTTTATTCAATTGCTTGTTCTCCACACAGTCACCTGTGTCAGCTGTTCTCAATATAATCCAGCAAACATTAAGTATCTACCATGGGCAAAGCATGATGCTCTGCATTAGGACTGTAAACGCATATACATACAGAATCCTTGCCCTCAAAGAACTTCCATTCTTCCACTGAAAATCCCTAAAAGGCAGGACTTGTGACTGCCTTATTTACTTTGCGTAGTTCTAGTAACACAGCATATAGATGCTGAATAAAATACAATATGATAATGAGATGGGGATTCTTTTTGGTTCAGTGTAATTTCATATTTTATCACTGTAGAAACATCCTCCAGTAATTCAGACGCCCTGTAACTTGCTGAGTTTCCTGGGCACTGAGGGGTTAGGGCCCAGGGTCACAGTGTCAGTATAAGGCAGAGTCAGGACTTGAATCCAGGTATTCCTGACCCAAGGCTGGCTCTCTATCCCTCTCACCAGGCTACCTCTCCCCCAGCATACAGTTAATGTTTATTGAATAAATGAATGATGCATTTCATAGAGAGACCACATAAATGAAAAGCACAAATTTAGAAAAACTCACAGAATCTCGTTCTCTGCAGTGACAGCTTTCCTTCCTCCCTCAAGACTCTTATTCATACACCGTGTTCCTTACCAATCATGCAATTCTTTTGGGTCAACTTTCTTTGCAGAGAAACCTTTAAACTAGGACTTCTTCATCTTGGGTTTGTGTTTTAATATTCTGATAGTTGTCATTCAGTATAATTGCTTTTTGTAATTGTATGTATATTATTTTATGCATTTGAAAATACTTTCTGAGAAGAGTCCCTAGGCTTTACCATACTTCCCTAAGAGCCCATAACACACTCACAAAAGTTAAGAACAGCTTTTCTAAACCCTGGATCACCTGATCCATGTGAAATAAAGAGCTGTAAGCAGGTAGTTTTATCCATACTGTTTCCATTAGACTGTGAGCTCCCTGAGAGAAGGTGACTGTCTTTTGCTTTTTTTGTATGCCCCCAGGGCTTAGCACAGCAAAGAAGTTGGACTAGGAACACATTGGAAAAATGTCAAGGGACCATGTCTTATCTAAGTCTTGTCTCACGTGCAGGGCCCATCTGTCTTAGTGCAATGCTTAACATTTTAGGAGCTTAATAAATGTTTATTGAATAGAGTTGAGTTAAATTTGATTTAGGTTGTGGAAGCTAGGTGGGGCAGTGAACCTGGAGTCAGGCACACATGAGTTCAGATTTGGCCTCAGACTCTTCCAAGCTGTGTGACCCTGGGCAAGTCACTCTATTGCCTCTCTTCTGTAAAATGGGAATAATAGCACTTACATCCCAAGGTTATTGTGAGGATTAAATGGGATAATAAGTGAAAAGTGCTTAGCATAATATCTAGTAAGTGCTACATAAATGTTAGTCATAATAATAATTATTATTATCCTGCTATCTTTTTTAATCTTCTGTTTACCACACCCAATAAGATCCCTGGAGAGTTGCCTCAATCATATGAATATTTTCTATTACATGTGAATACTTCTAAGTCTCTGAGGAGATGCCAGGGTCTCGTTGGTGGAGGCAGTACCTATCTTAAAGAAAGCTCAGAATGCTGAAATAATGAGGGATCAAGAATGGCTGTGTCCTTGATCTGAGTGTATATTCGATGACTGCATTGGATGAAGGGGAAGAAATAATACTGAGGAAAAAGGAAAAAGTGGGGCACCAAATTCTCTGCATTTTCACTGACTATTCCCCTTGCCTGGAACGCTCTCCTTCCTCATCTGGCTTCCTCGAGTCCCACTAAAATCCCATATTCTATGAGGGATCTTTTTTTTTTTTACCCCCAGTCACCTTAATGGTAGGGCCTTCCCTCTAATGACTATTTCCAATTCATCCTATAGAGATCTCATTTGTATATAGTTTACAGCAATATGCCGGTAAATGTTTAACAACTGAATTTCTGGTAGAGAAAGTACATGAACCATTCTTACAAGTTTAAACTGCGTTATTAACATTTTCTCCATCTCTTTCTTATGTCTAGACAATCAAATGGAGCTCTGCCAGTTTCTGAGGTGTAAATATACTGAAAAGCTTTCCTAATTGGAGCTGTCTTCGGCACCCCTCTAGTTTTTTCCATGTTGTTTCCATTAGACTGAGCTCCCTGAGAGAAGGTGACTGTCTTTTGCTTTTTTTTTGTATGCCCCAGGGCTTAGCACAGTGCCTGACACATAGTAGGTCTTCATAAAGACTTATTGGCTGACTGCCCAATTACATCCTTATGTAAACAAGACTGACACAAATAATATATGACATCCAGTAAGGTGCTAAATCAAAGATTGATTTGGGGAGAGAAGAGGCTAGTGCTCTTTTGAATTACTGGGGTGAATGAAAAGCATCCTTTCATTTCTTGTATCTATGTCACGTGTCTATCTTTTAGGATCAGGGAATGTATATTATCCATGGAAAAATTCTTAGTCAAAATATCTAGTATGGCATTGGATACTTCATGGCCAAGAATAATGATTAAATATCATGCTCTTTATTACTGCCTAAGGTTACTTTAAGCAATGTTTTATTTGTAACAAGAGAGCTAAGCATTCTGAAATGCATTTTGTGGTTCTTATTAATTCTTCTGTTATATAAACAGACCAAGTAAAATTTATTTCCCTCTCAAATGGTTGAAAAGATTAACACTAAATTTTTTTATGCTTCCTGCTGGTCTGGGAAGGTCCTTAGTTTTACAGGACTCTATAAACTCTTTAGAGAAGTTTCTAGAGAGACATGAATTCCTACCCAAACAAAACACTTGAAAGTTAATATGCTTCAGTTGTCGAAGCTAGTTTTAGATTTTATTAGTCTGAGTGTAAGGGTATGGGAAAGATAAATATGGCTAACATTTGACAGCTTCAATCTGATTAATTCCTAGATTTTCTTGCTAGTTAAACTTTATGCTTTAACATCTTTCGTGTATTCATGTTTCTTGTTAAAATGTTAAAAGCAGAGATTTTTACATTAAAAAAAATTGATCACATATGTCATTTTGTAGCGTAAAATCAGTTAGGCACATACTTAACTTACTAAGTATACTTGATGGAGTAGAAAGAACCTGAGACTTGGAGTCAGAAAACTTTCTTGAGTTCAAGTTCTAGCTGCCACACTTGTTAGCTATGTAACAGGGGGAAGTCATTCCACTTGTTGGAGCCTCTTTGAAAATCTGTAAGATGGAAATAATTATGGGGTTATGGTGAGAATCTAATGAGAGAATTCCATATGTAAAGTGCTTCCTCAACCATGAAGAACTATATGAGTCAAGTTAGTAAGCAAGCAAGCTATTAAGAGCCTAACATGTGCCAGGCATTGTAGAGAAAGTCCAGAGTCAGGAATGCAGCTGCAGAGAAATAAAGACATGGCTGGCCTGGGCATCCTCCTTAAAATGGAGAGTCTGGGAGGAGCCAATCAGTCGGAGGAAGAGGGCAGAGGGGTAGGGAAGTATTCCCAATGTGAGGAATCCTGGGCTGAATCGAGCTTTGAGGGTAAAGAGATTTCTGTGGCATTGTAGAGAAGGTCTGGAGAGTCAGAAGTGGGGTCAGGAGAGTCAGTAGTGGGGTCTGGAGAGGAGTGAACATAACGCTTTAGTTCATCATGTAAATCTGGTCTATTGTCATCAGCATTGTTACTTCCTTTGAAAAAACATGGGTTGCATGAGACACCATGGCCAGTGAATAATGCACAACATTTCATAGGGTAGAAGCTAAAATACGTGATTTGGGATTCACAAGCTCCGTATCTTTTTCAAAGAACTTTTACATATATTATTCATGTGATCCTTACAAAAACCCTGTGAGGCAGTTAGGGCAGGAATAAGAGGTAGTGATATTGTGGTGGAAAAGACCACTGGTTTTGGAAACAGGAAAGACCTTAGTTTGAATTCCTTTTCTGATTAGATGTTGTGTGCAAATGAATGTTGTTGTTCAGTCATGTCTGACTCTCTCTTAACCTCATTTTGAGATTTTCTTGGCAAAGATACTAGAGTGGTTTGCCATTTCCTTCATCAGGTCATTTTACAGATGCAACACAGGCAAAAAGGGTTACATGACTTGTCCAGGGTCACAAAGCAGTAAGTATCTGAGGCCAAATTTGAACTCACGTGCTCCTGACTCCTGGGCTGGCACTCTATCCACCGTGCCACACCGTGTCTCATGTGTGAATATGGGCATGTCTTTTAATTTCTGTGGGCCTGTTTCCTCATCTGTAAAAAAAAATGAGCATAATATACCCATAGTACCTACCTCACAATGTTGGGAGAATCAAATGAAACAAAAGTAAACTTTAAACTTTACAAAGTAAACCTTTTAAAGGGCTCCTCAATGTCATTTTTGTTGTTATTAAGGTATGAAGGCCTACCTTAACACTACAAGCCATCCAGAGACCTTCAGAAAAAGTCCCCTGGCCAAATATATCTCATTAACACAATTGCCAGGGTGCTAGAAATTCTGCCACTCAAAATTCATTCCTGTCAGTTGTCCCTCAACAATTGGCTTTTAAAATGGAAATTTCTTGAGAGGATGAAGCCTTGAGTCCAGCTAATAGGATGAGAGCATAGAGAAGATTATTAAACCCATGAAAGGTAATGAAATTAACAAGTGAGCACAGTGAGAAAGAAGAAGGACAAAATCTTGGAGCCTACCCACCGTTAAAGGAAGTGGCATAAATGAAAATTCAGCAAAGACTGAGAAAGGAACCAAGAAAGTAGAACCAAGAGATTGGTGGCATGAAAATACCAGGAAACAGAAGAGGATCTAGTGGGAGAAGGTGACCAACAGTGTCAAATGCCACAAGACAGGAAGGATGAGGACTCAGAAGTGCCATTAGATTTAGTAACTTATTGGGCAAAAGTGAATAGAGCACCTGCCCTGGAGTCAGGAGGGCCTGAGTTCAAATTTGGCCTTAGACACTTGCTAGTTGCGTGACCCTTAAACCAGATTGCCTCCCCCCAACAAAAGCATTAAAAAAAAATTTGGCAATTTAAAAAAAATCATTGCTAACTGGAGAGAACAGCTTTTTTAACTGAGGAAGAAGGATGCAGAAAGATTTCATCAGCTTCACAGTTTTGCTTAGAGCTGAACCCTGGAAAGTTAATGGCCCTTTTAAAAAGATGAGTTTGTGTGAGTTTCTGAAAGTTAAACTAGGTGAGTTGTAGGAATCTTAAGTTTCTTCAGGGCCCTCTAAGCTTGACATAGAGCTAAGGCTACTACTAGCCTCAGGCAGCGCTTTCTGAAAGTCTAAGTGTACTTTCACTACCCTACAATTATATGGGTTCTATAGCATCTTCTAAAAGGTCATATACTTCCTGCCATGCTCAGAATCTGGAATCCCCATTTTTACCCTCTAGGCAAGATTTTTTTAAGTGGGAAGTTTTAAAGGGAGAGAAAATATTAAATAAAGACAATGAGCACATTTGTGGAGGGAGAACAGATGAAAGGAATGCCTCTTCAAATGTGGTAGAATGGAAAAAGCATTGGATCTGGGGAGTCAGAAGACATGAATCCTGCTTCTTACTCATTACTGTTTGCAGCAGTTTCTAGCCCCATGTTCTTAGCCAATGGGCTTAACTTCTCTAAACCTAATTTGTATCATATATAAAGTGGGGGTTCAAGGAAGGAAGGAAGGAAGGGAGGGAGGGAGGGAGGGATGAAAGGAAGGAAGAAAGTAAGGGAAGAAGGAAAGGAAAGAGAGGGAAAAGAGGAAGGGAACAAAACAAGGAAGAAAAAAGGAAGGAAGGGAAGAAAGAGGGAACGACAGAAACAAGGAAGGGATGAAGGAAATAAGGGAGAGAGGGAAGGAAAAAAGGAAGGAAGGAAGGAGGGAGGGAGGGAAAGAAGAAGGGAAGGGAAAGAAGGGAGGTATGAAGAAGGGAAGGAAAGAAAGAAGGAAGGGAAGGAAAGAAGGGAAAGAATGAAAGAAAAGAGGAAGGAAGAAAGGAGAGGAAGGAAGGATTAAGTACCTACTATGTGCCCTAGGAATGGTGCTAAAACCCTTTACAAATATTATCTCATTTGGTCCTCACAACAACTCTGGGAGGTCCTAGGTGTACCATTACCTTACTTTTACAATTGAGAAAGCTGAAACAAATGAAAGCTAAGTGACTTGCCCAGGGTCACACAGTTAGAGTTAACTCCAGGCCCAGGCTCACTCCCCTGTGAGTAAAATGTGTAGACAATTAAATACAGTACCAAGTAGAATATGAATGAAGCAAAGAAGTCCAGAAAAAGTGCTCTTAAGAAAATTTAGAGAGATCACTATCTACTGAGGGGATGGGGAAAGGCTTCCTTGAGGAAGGACGTGGGTGCCTGAGTCGGCCTTTGAGAGAAGAAGAGGCTTTCAACTAGCAGAAGCAAAGAGAGACAGTATGTTCCAGACGTGCGGCTCCTAGCCTGGGAGAATGATTGTAAGCGTGGAAGGATAGGACAAGGCTGAAGAATATCTGCTCAACCCATTTTGCTAGAACATGCCCTACGTGAAAGGGAGTAGCAAAAAATGACTGGAAACATCAATTGAGATTGTAGATCACACTAAATGCCAGACAAAGGCACTTGCATTTTAGCCTAGGTAATGCTAGGGAGCCGGTGAAAGCTGGGGAAGAGACGACAGGTTCATACCTGTGCTTTAGCAAGATTCTTTTTGGCAGCTTATGTGAAGGATGCATTAGAAGAGAGAGACTTACGAGAGATGATGAGGGTTTAAATAAGGTTAATGGCAATATGGGCACCGAGGGTGAAAAGATCAAATAAAACACACTCCTTGATCTTATGAAGGTTATTATCTACTGGCGTAGGTAACGTATGTGCAACCATAAACATAATACAAAGCAGGAACTGCCAAAAGATATCCAGACAAATTGCTCTGAGAAATTTGAGAAAAGAGAATTCATTTTTCAGCTAAGGAGATCAAGGAAGTTTCCATGGAGGAGGTGGTGCTGGAATATTGCACTATGAAAGATATTTCCATAAGCAGAGATTATGGGAATATTCAGGGAGAAGGGAGGAAGGAAGGCAAGGAGGTGAGAGTTCATTCTAGGTGTGAAAGTTGGTTATAAAAAGGTACAGAGGTAAGAGAGGGTAGGGTAAGAATAGGGGATGGTGAGAAGTGTAACTTGGCAGGAAAATAGACTCCATGAAGGAGAATCTAGTGAGAGAAGGAAAAGTAAATTGGAAGCAGATTTTAGTCCAGAGCCAATCCTTGTATGCCCTTTACAAATAAAGAGGGTTTTTTGTTTTGGTTCTTTTTTAAGCAGGTGCTTACAGGGACCTCTGAGGTCGCCTAGTCCACCCTCTCATTTTACAGTGACCTTGGGCAAGCCACAAACCCTCTTCTGGTCTCAGTTTCCTCATCTTTAAAATTAGGAGGTTGGACTAACTGATCTTAAAGCTGCCTTTTATCTCTAAATCCAGTTTCTTGTCTGTTTGGCTAAGAGCAAATCCTGGAGAAGAGACAGATTGCAGTGAGAACAATTAGGAGTCTGCTCAGATGTTCAGTGAGAAGACTAAGACTAGACAAGGATGAGGACAAGGACTGGGGCTGTAGCCATGAGAAAAGGGAATGGATGTGAGAGCCATGGGGGAGGCCAAATGGGCAAGACTTGAAAAATTATGGGATACGTGGGAGGGATGTGATAAGAGAGAAGAGTCCAAGATGAATGAGCTTATAAATCTGAATTAACGTCGGTGTCCTTAACAGAGAAAATGAGTAGGATTTTGGATATCTTGACTTTGTGGTACCAGCGTGAGGCAGAGGATAGTCATCTAGAGATGTCAATCAAACAGGTTTTGATGAGAAAATAGAATTCAGGAGAAAGATTTACTCTTGTGTGTGAGTTGCCTGACATGATCATTGAAATGCATGAAAAGTGGATGACATATTTTCATGAGAATATAGAAAAAAGAAGAGGAATGGGTCCAAGGATAGACCCTTGGGTTGATATCCACACTTAGGCAGAAAGAAAAGGATGTTTGTACAACAAATACTGAAAAGGTGTTGTTTGACATCTAGGAAGAGAACCAGGAGAGAGGACAAGTCACCAAAAAAAAAAGACCCTAAAAACAACCAATAGAGGAGAAAGTTTCCTGAATGGAGAGTTACTTGAGAGAGGAGAACATTGAATTTAGAGAGGTCATTGTTGTTCAGTCATTTTTGAGTCCTTTCCAACTCTTCGTGACCCCGTTTCTTGGCAAAGATAATGGAGTGGTTTGCCATTTCCTTCTCCAGCTCATTTTCCAGATGAGGAAACTGAGGCAATAGGGTTAAGTGACTTGGCCAGAGTCACACAGCTAGAAAGTCTAAATTCAGATAATAAGAAAATCTCCAATGTCTTGTTGTGAGTTCAACCTCCCTCATTTGGTAGTACTTAATACGTGAAAAATCCAATTTGTGAGAGATGATATGCAATAATTTTTT
>JAQQSW010018590.1:0-11212 GCA_028646575.1 Pseudocheirus occidentalis | reverse complement strand
ACTATGGAACAGAATCTTGTAACCTAAAAGTGAACAAACAAGTTAATTTAAAAAAATTAATTAATTAAAAAAAGACCAAAGATGATGAATTAAAAAAAATTACAGTGAAGCAAATGAAAAATAAGAAATAAGAAATCTTTAAATAAGAAATCAAGAAACAATAAGACGAAACCAAAAGAATAGAAAAATAGAAGACAGTGTGAAATATCTCATTGGAAAAATAACTGACCTGGAAAATCGATCCAGGAAAGATAATTTTAAAATTATTGGACTATGTGAAAGCCATTATAAAAAAGAAACTAATCTTTTAAGAAAAGAAGAATCTTTCGAGAAACTGTCAAGGAAAACTGCCCTGATATTCTAAAACCAGAGAGTAAAAAAGGAATTGAAAGAATCTACCAATCACTTCCTGAAAGAAATCCCCAAATGAAAACTCCCAGGAATATCATAACCAAATTCCAGAGCTCCCAAGTCAAGGAGAGAATATTGCAAGCAGCCAGAAAGAAACAATGGAGTTGTGAACTGATTTGACCATTCTTTAGAACAATTTGGAACTATTCCTTAAGAGCTATAAAACCATACATTACCTTTTGATTTAGCAGTATCACTACTAAGTTCTCCCACTTCATCCTGGGCCATTTCCAGTCATCCTGACCTATATCTCACTACTGGACCCTGAAGGCTCCTAAGAAGAAAGTGAGTCTCATGACCCTTCACAGCCCTCCCTCGCTTAAATCCAATTCACTTGTAAGAAATGCCATCATTGTCCGTGTCCATCACTGTCTTCTTCGAGAACAAAGAACAAACCACACAAACACTACTAGGTCTGTAGTGTTTAAGAGATTAAAAAAGAAAAAGGACCTATATGCACAAAAATATTTATAGCAGCATTTTTCTGGTGGAAAAGAATTGGAAATTAAGGAGATGTCCATCAATTGGGCAGTGGCTAAATAAATTGTGCTATGTGATTGTTATGGAATAATATTGCGCTATAAGAAATTATGAGCAGAAAACACTCAGAAAAACCTGGAAAGACTTACATGAGTTGTGCAAAGTAAAACGTACTGTGAACAGAGTAATAATAATACTGTAGGATAATCATCTATACGTGACTGAGCTATTCTTGGCAGTACACTGATCCAAGACAACTCTGAAGGACTTATCATGAAAAATATGTATCCCCAGAGAAAGAACTGATGATATCTGAATATAGACTGAAGCATAATTTTAAAACTTCATTAAAAAAATTTCTCTGTTTTCTTTCACAACATGACTAATTTAGAAACATATTTTGTGTGATTACACATGTATAACCTATATCAAATTGCTTGCCTTTTCAACAAGGGGGATAGGGAGGAAAGGAAACCATTTAGAATTCAAAAATTTTTTAATGAATTTTAATTGTTTTTACATGCAAAAAAAAGAAATAATTTTTCTTCCCCCTTCAGCATTAAGCTGTTCATGTGAAAGGTCTTATAGGGATGGTAACTTACACATATTTAATAGTCACATATAAATACATATGCCTCTAAATAAAAGTCATCAAATTTTAATGGCACAGAATTTGGGGAATGCTAGCACCTTGTATGGAAAAAAATAAAGCTTTAAAAACATTTTGATAGCCTACAACAATAAAGAAGTCATATTAAAATTAATCAAATGTTGGGTAAATCTGAATGTTTGAATTTAGATTAAACAATATCAGTTTCAAAAGTAACAGAAGAGAAGTGGCAAGAACCAAATTCATCTGAAAATAATTTTGGTAAATTAAAAATTCAATATATTCAAACACTGTGATAAAGCAGTCAAGAAAACTATTATATCCAGGCAGTGTTAATAGATGAGTACTTTCTAAGAATACTAGATGATAATACTACTATATTCTACCCCAATCAGACTATATTTAGCCTATTGATTTCAATTCTGGGGGCCCCATTTAGGAGGAACAATGATAACCTGGAAAGGTATAGTAGGTCCATGAAAACGATATATCTTCAATTTCATGTCATACAAGGATTAATTGAAGAAAGGGGGAAAAGATTAACCTGGAGAAGACTTAGGGCCATGTGATAGCTATGTTCAAGTATTTGAACAGCTATTGGATAGAAGAGGGTTCTGTTTGGCTCCAGAGGTCAGAAATAGGAGTACTGGATAAATATTACAAAGAAGAAAATGCAGGTTTAATATAATGAAAAACTTTCAGAAAACTGCAGCTTTTGAAAGTTATAATGAGAAGCCTTAGGAAATATCAGGTCTCCCCTTATTAGAGGTCCTTAAATAAAGGCTAGATGTTATAGAGGAAATTACTTTTCAGATATCAGTTGGATTAGGTAGCCTCTGAGCTCTCTTCCAACACTGATGTTCTATTATTTAAAAAGTCATGTTTTATTTCTCTCAATTTTAGATAGCTGTTTCAGTAACTCTGCATCCATATTCCTAGGCCTAGTGTCAATTCATGCTGGGTTAGTAATTGAGCACATTTATTGTCATTGTTTTACTTTTTTGTAGAAAAGGAGCTGCATAATCCAGTGGAAGATGCATAGATAAAAATACAGTAGGAAATTTAAATGTTAGTTCTTCTATGTGTAATACTACTTGTAATGGTTAATGTAAAGGATTTTTTTTATTGAGACTTACTGTGTGTATATATGATTAATAGAAATGGAGAAAACTGCATGAAAACAATTTTAGAAAGGAGGAAATTTTCATCAAGGGCGTAATTGCCTAAGGTCAAACAGAGTGTCAGCAAAGAGATCTGAACCCAGGTCTTCTCTATGCAGTGATTGCTCAGAATGCTGTAGAAGAATGCATTATATCCACATCATTGAACCAATTTTAGAAGCATGAGAAATGAGATTGAGTCATTTGGTTGCAAATTCATGACATTTTTTGAGAAATCAATACTTCTAAACTGTGCTCATCAAATTAAATCTACGGTCTTATCAACGTTTTCAAACTACTCTGCAATGATGTCAAATTGCTTAGGATTCCTGTACCTAAGTAAATATTATTCACATATTACCAAAAGACTCACTCCCATTCAATTTTCAAGTGTTTGCAGGCAGTAGGAGATGTCAAGTTGCTTACAGACAGCTAGGAGACACAGTGGATGAAGTGGAGACCTGGAGTCAGGAAAATTTAAGTTAGAAGTTGGCTGTAGACATTTACCAGCTATATGACCCTGGGTAAGTCATATAACCTCTCTCTGCATCAGTTTCCTCATCTATAAGGGATATTATAGGGGTAATAATAGCGCTTATGTCCCAGCATAGTCATTAGGCTAAAATGAGATACTTGTTAATTTTAGCACAGTGCCTGGTATATTGTAAATCAATCCATTTTTATTGATTATTAATTAAGGTGCTTAAGAAACCTTAAAGTACTATATAAATAACAGCTACGCTGTTGATGATGATGATGATGATGTAAGGCAGTCTTCATAACCTTTTTATACAATCTTATGCTAGAGCCGTAAGGGATCTTAGAAGAAGTCAGAAGGTGTGATCCTCTCATTTACAGAGAAGGGAACTGAAGCCTTAGAGGTGAAATGATTTGCCCAACTTTGTAGAAACTGAATAAGTTAATTCTTTTTGCTACATCAGATTCTCTGTGCTTTCAGAGAACTGGTCTTTCTCCTTTACTTTTTTAAAATCCTTAATGGATTCTGTAGAGTATGACTTGCTGATTTTTTTTATATACTTCACATTTCAAAAAATGTTATATTTTTTTCTGTTACATTTGTGATAATTGCTCTAACAAAGATTTTCATGGGGATGTTATAAATGATTCAATCCCCCCAAATAAGCATTTTAAGAATTGTGGTTAAAAAAAATTACTACAGGTCTCAAGTATGAGATCCCTTGATTCTTTCCTTTCTAAGATTTCAATCTATGTTGTTCTCCTCTATTCTCTACTTTATCTATTATTGACATTCCTGTTTCTGCTCATTGTTTCAGACACCACTATTAGAATATGATCCTTGAAAAAGTAATAACTACAGGGACTTTGTCAGATCAAATATGTCCAGATTTGAGTTGTACAGAGCTGTCCTCTTACAAGACAGAAATCCATCATTTAGAGGACGAGATTGTCTACAGAACTATCTTTTGGCAGGTAGGAAAGAAACCATCCTCTGAGGCAAGCTTAAATAGGTGATAGCCATCCCTTGGTGTGTATGTGTTACTCAAGACAAATACAAACACATCCTGGGTTCTGTATCATCAGACCTGTCAACAAAAAATACTCCCTATCATGGGGCCATAGCATAATTCTTAATTGTCCTGGTGAAGGGCAGGGTATGTATTATCTAATAATAGGATGATAGTAATGGATTCTATATTTTATGTTTATATTTAATATTTATGAATAAAAGAATTTTCAGGCTTACCTTCACTGTGTAGACAACTTGAAGTACTAGAAAGATCTTGAAGTATCTTGAATCCTACTTCTGGTTCTGTCCATTGATTAGCTGTGACTTTTGTCAAGTAATTTAATGTACATGGGCTACAGTATCTTTATGTGTACCTATGAGGAGGATGGATTATTTCAAGTCCTAAATGTTCTTCTAGCTCTAAAATCTATTATACCATGATAATAAATAACGGAACCCTAATATTAGTAAAGGTATGGTATTTACTTCCATTACTAAAAAAAATTCTAATTATCATGCTAATCTGAACATATTGGAAGTTAATCCATAATTGTTCAATTCTTGGAGCCACATGTTATAATGGACTTTAATAAGCTTGAGATAGGCTACTAGAGTGGTGAGGGGACTTGAAACCATATTGGATTCATTGTAGGAACTAAGGACAACCAAAAGAAGAGATTTCTGAGCTGGGGTGCTGGGTGGGGGACGTATGGTCTTTTAGAGGGCAGAGCAAAGACCAATAGGTAGAAGTTACAGGGAGGCAGATTTTTTCTCAACATCAGGAAGAACTTAAAAGATAGAACAATGACAACAATAACAATAATGAGTTGTCTAATAAGATTTTTAATAAGTGATCTCATAAGTTGTTCATCCCTGGATGCATTTAAACAATTATTTGAGTTCGGATTTCATAAAGGGACACTAAGCTTCAGGAAAGAATTGGATTAGGATCACTTCAAACTCTATCATGCCAAGATAATGAAGAGAAATGTCAAAGCTTTCTATAAAAGCAGAAAAATTCATGTCTCCAAACAGAATCTTGTAGTGTGCTTTTTTAAAGAGATGAATTCTTTGTGAAGCTATTCCAGTAAATAAATTGGGTCATGTGATTTAATTTTTAATCAAAATGTATTTTCGTATATGCAAACCAAGATTCTCTTTAACACACGGGCACCCATAATAGTAGAAAGAAGAGAGGGGAGAGTTGCAATATCTTTTGTACTTAATTGTTGTTGCTGTTGGTTGTCCTTTATTCTCAAAGAGAACCATGGCATCAGGAGGGTGATGCCATGATATACAGTGTTGGATTTAAGTGAGGGAAGGTTATGCAAAGTCATGAGATTCACTTTCTCTTCAGGAGCCATCTGGGTCCAGTAGTAAAATATAGATTTGGACAACCGCAGATGTCCCAGGATGCAGTGAGGGACCTTGGCCTTTTTTAAGCTAAGGTCTTTAATAGGTTTCAGTTTGACTGAGGCAAAACCCATTCACTGATTAAGGTAAATAAGAAATGAGGCAGAGAAAGGCCTCTTTATCTGGTCAAAGAAAAAAAAATCAATCTGGGAGGGAAAGACCCTCAGGGTTTCTGGCCAAAGAAAAAACAAAACAAAAACCAATTGCTATTTACTTTTACTCAGAGTAAATTTTGGCCCATACAATGACCAAGTAGGGCTTGGCCTGGGACCCATTGTTGGCCAATCGATGAGAGCAAGAGTGATTCCAGTTAAGTTTAGTCCTTAAGAAAAAATGGTTTCTAAATTATACATATGAAAAATGAAAAGGGTGAATTCACCCCAATGAAGATGAAATTGAAACGATAAATAGGAGCTGTTTTGCTCAACTTTATGCCAATAAATCTGACAATCTAAGTGCTTTAGATAAATATTTACAAAAAATATAAATTTCCCAGATTAACAGAATTGGAAATAATATACTTAACCACATTTCAGAAAGAAAAAAAATTGAATAAGCCATCAGAATGCCATACCAATCAAACAATCAAAAAATTATTTATTAGAGCTAGGGAAAATAATAACCAAATTCATTTGGAAGAACAAAAGGTTCAGAAAATCAAGGAAATTAATGGAAAGAAATGCAAGGAAAGGTGACTTTGTTGTACCAGATCTAAAACTGTATTATAAAGCAGCAATCATCAAAACTAGTTGGTACTGGCTATGAAATAGAGTGGTGAAATCAGTGGAACAGATCAGGCAGTCAATGACTACAGTAGTCTGTTTGATAAACCCAGAGACTCTACCTTCAGGGATAAGAAGTCACTATTTGACAAAAACTCCTGGGAAAACTGGGGGAAAAAGTATGGCAAAAACAAGGCATAGATAAACATCTTCCACCATTATACTAAGATAAGGTTAAAATGGGTACATGATTTAGACATAAAGGGTGTTACCATAAGCAAATTAGGAGAGCAGGGAATAGTTTACTTATCAGATCTTTGGAGAATGGAGTAATTTCTGACCAAATGAGATAGAGAATATTATGAAATGCAAAATGGATAATTTTGATAACATTAAATTAAAATTTTTTTCACAAAGACAATGCAACCAAGATTAGAAGAGTAGCAGAATGCTGTGAAACAATTTTAATAGCCAGTATCTCTGATAAAAGTCTAATTTCTAAAATATGTAGAGAACTGAGTGAAATTTATAAGAATAAGAGTCATTACCCAACTGACAAATGGTCAGAGAATAAGAACTGGCAGTTTTCAGATGAAGAAACTAAAGTTATCTATATCAAATGAAAAAAAATGCTATAAACCACTATTGTTTAGAGAAATGCAAATTAAAATTGCTCTGAAGTACCACCTCACACCTATCAGCCTGGCTAACATAACAGAAAAACAAAAGGAAAATGATAAATGTTGGAGAAGATGTGGGAAAATTGAAAACTAATGAATTGCTAGTGGAGTTTTGAATTGATCCAACCATTCTGGAGAACAATTTGGAACAATGCCCATAGGGTTACAAAACTATGCATAACCTTTGTTCCATCAATATCACTACTAGATCTGTATCCTAAAGAGATCCTAAAAAAGGGAGAAGGACTCACATGTCCAACAGTATTTATAGCAGCTCTTCTGTGGTGCCAAAAACTGGAAAATGAGGGTATGCCTATCAATTGTGGAGTGACTGAAGAAGTTGTGATATATGAATGTAGTTGAATACTATTGTTCTATAAGAAATGACGATCTGGCAGATTTCAGAAAAGCTTTGAAAGATTTTCATAAACTGATGCTGAGTAAAGTGAACAGAACCAGAAAACATCGGGTACGGTAGCAGCAACATTGTGCAGTGACCAACTTTGATAGACTTAACTCTTCTAAGCAATACAACGATCCAAGACAAGTACAAAGAACTCACAAAGGAAAATGCTATCTACAGAGAAAGAATTATGGAATCTGAATGAAAATCAAAGTATACTATTTTCTTTTTTCATTTGCTCAGTTTTTTTCTTTCTTGTGTTTTTCCCCCTTCTGATTCTTCTTTCACAGCATGTGTAATATGGAAATATGTATAATATGATTGTACATGTATAACCTATATCATATGGTCTTGGACAGGGATAAGAAAAGAATTTGAAATTCAAAGTCTTATAAAAGTGAATGCTGAAAACTATCTTTATATGCAACTTGGAAAAAAAATTTAAGTAGAGGGAAAAAGAAAAAAATGGTTTCAGAGATCAAAATTTATATTCCCTTTGGGTAGAGCACCTGCTGGTGATGAGGTATAGGCTCTAGGACCCCTCCCCCCCTTTTTTTAGCTCTTCTTGATTCTTTGAGGTACAGGCTCTGGGACCTTCCCAGGGAAGACATTTGCCTGAGGTCATGAACCTTGAGGTGTGGCTCTGCCCAAGTCTTTAGCCCCCTTTGTTCCAATAGTTTCCCACACTTGAACTGGTCTGGCCCACCATTGTCTCCAGGTAGCCTCCAGTAACTTCCTACCCTTAATCACTCATTACTGGAGTCTGACCTCATCTTGACTCCTGAAGACCCTCCCTAGTGGAGTCTGACCTCATCTAATTCCTCCTAAAGACCCTCCCCAATCTCCTCCTCTGGATCACCCCTAGATTCCTCACACAACCTTTCTGTATATAGAATCCCATCTTCCCTCCACGTGGTGTGAGAGCACCATAGAATGCCCTAGCACACAGACTTGCTCTGTGAGAGCCCCATGAAATGGCCTAGCACCCCACGTGGCGAACTTGAAGAATTTTCAATAAACTTTACTTTTTCTTTGGCTGAGAAGACTTGAGTGGAATTCTTTCAGCAGGACCTGGCATGTTGGTATTTTGGGGTCTCAGGCAACCCTAACCGTCTTTGGGTACCCTCTTCACAGGTAAGGGTCTGATACTCTCTCTATTTGGACAGAGAGGAAGGAAGGAAGGGAGGAAGGGAGAAAGGGAGGGAGGGAGGGAGGTGGGGATGAAGGGAAGAAGTGAGGGAGGCTGTGTTGCTTAACTGGCCAGTTTCAGTTGGGTGTCCAGTGGGGCAGCTCCTTTTCTACTCATAGAGGTTATTGTTTGTCCTTCATTGTGAAAGAGGACCATGACTTCAGGGAGGTGAGGCCATGACATGCAAGTAAATTGGATTTAAGTGAAGGAGGGCTATACAAAGTAACCAGACTCACTTTCTTCTCTTCAGTCATCTGGTTCCAGTGGTGAATTGTAGATCAACACAACTGGAGATGGCCAAGCACCTTCTGTACCACATTGTAACCACAAAACAAAAGGAAAACATATAAATTACTTCTTATTCAAAAATATTTTTAAGAACCCAATTTTATGTAGTATTTGTAAATATTTTTACTTTTGTTCTCTCTTCTTTCATTCCTTCCTTTCTCCCTCTTTTCCCTCCTTTTTCTTCTCTTTCCTCTTTCTTTACCTCCTTCCCCTTCTTCCCTCCCTCCCTCCCTCCTTCCTTTTACCCTCCCTCCATCCCTTCCTTCCTTCTTCCCAATATGAACAAAAAAAGTGCAACGTGAAATTAGTTTAAAACAGAAAATTTGACTTTAATTTAGAAAGACACCAAGAACTATCAAATAAAATAAGGTTTTCCTTTGTTTTATATAGGAAATTAAATGGTCAATACAGTAAGGGTCTTCATGATTCTACTGAGGGAGACCAGATAGTGAAATAAGTCAATTCTGTGTGTGACTTGGGAGTATGCCAGAGTGAATGCAGGCAACCACTTGTCTGTGTGGCATTGTTTAAATGGGTAAATGCCAAGATTGGCCCGAGGTTTAATTGAAATAAGCAGCTGCATGGGTCGCCTCAGTGGAAGGAGCAAGTATTCGCAGGTGCAAGAGGGCCATGGGCTCATCTATTGTAAATACTAAAGTAAACAGGTAGTGCTACTCATTTATCCTCTTAAAATTTCAAACTTCAGGCTTAAATTGAAAGCAGCCCTTGGCATTGCTTATGTGTTTAGTCATCCAGTAGCTAGCTTAAGGTGCCTCCAGCTTCCTGAGTTCAATAAGCAAGACAGTTACTCATGTCTATAAGAAAACAGAAGCACAGGTACTGTATCTGCAGGAGCCAAAGCTCAGAAAAGATCTCAAAATCACGGGAACTTGGAGCAGGTGTCAAATGACTTTCACAGTCCTCTATGCCAGTCTTCCCCTTCCCCCCTCCCCTTTCACAGGCAATCTTAAAGTTGTTGTTTTTCTTCAAGAAAGCTCCTGAGGAAAAAAAAAAAAGAAAACAAACCTATTCTCTCTCGTCTCTGATTCCATATGGGCCCCTATAATCTTATTCTTGTTTGTTTGCTTGGGGGCATTAGAAGCACTAAGGCCAGCCCTGCTAAGTGTTTAATTCCCTATGCATCCCTGGTAGTCTCTGTTAAAGATATTGAGCTAAAATGGATGTTGTGAGTTTAAAATAAAATCAACATTTCTACCACACAGTCTTTACATTGGGCTAAAGAAAGTGGGGTTTAGAGCTCCCTCAAGAATATAAGGTTTCATCTTCAGTCAGAAATATTTCCATTAGTTTGTTAATTTGATATTTTTAATAGACAGAGACAATTCTTAAAAAGAACTTCAAGTCAATTCACAAATAACTGATCATTAGGGATAATATTCATCTTCACCACACTGTATCATAATTTTATTTTTATTTCCATAATAGGTTTGTTATATTTTCAAGAGCTTATACCATTTCTGTAGAATGTATTGAATGTCTCCTTTCTATCAATGGTATATTGATACTAAATAAATAGTTGGGCATAACTGTAATGGAAATTATTGCACTGTCACATATAATGGAAATTATTAAACTGTCACAAAATAAATCATATGAAGATTTCAAAGAAATAGGGAAAATTATGTGAACTGATAATGAAGTAAGCAGAACTAGGAAACAAACAAACAAAAAGCAAGGACTACAAGAAATGAAAACGGAAAGAACAGTAAAGTGAGACTAGATGCTGTGTATTTATAATGACCAATCTTGGTTTCAAGAAAATTTGAGAGTATGCCTCTCTCTCCCTTCTTTGCAAAGGCTGGGTACTGTATTTGGAGGATAATATGTATGCACAGGCAGTGAGGTTGAATAATGGATAGAGCATGGGGTCTGGAGTCAATAAGATCTGAATGCAAAACTGGCCTTAATCACCAGTTGTGAAACGCTGGGCTAGTCATTTAATCTGTCTATTTCAGTTTCCTCATCTGTAAAATGGGAATAATAACAGCACTTATCTCACAGGGTTGTTATGAGGATAAAGTAAGATAATTATAAAGTGATTTGCAAAGCTTAAGTGATTTGGTATATAAATGTTAGCTATTGGTATTATTATTACTAGACACAATTGCTATTTGTCAGTTTTGCTAAATTGTTTTCTTCTTTCGTTCCTCCCTTCCTTCAAGTCTTTCACTCTTGGATCATTCTCTTTCTGTCTTATACTCTCTCTTTCCTTCTCTTTCTCCCTCTTTACCTTTCTCTCTTTTCCTTCTCTCTCCTTCCTTTCTTTCTCTTTCTTTTCCTTCCTTCTTCCCTCCCTCCCTCTTTCTGTTCCTTCCTCGTTCCTTTCCTGCTTTCCTTCTTCCCTCC
>JAQQSW010018589.1:0-11212 GCA_028646575.1 Pseudocheirus occidentalis | reverse complement strand
TTCTAGAGTTTTACTGCTGTTCCTAGCCTGCTTCCTTTTTGTCATGTTGGCCAGTCTATGACTTGCTTGGTTTTTTATCTCTGTGGGACTCTGCTTCCTGGAGGGGGAAAGCTCTGTCCAGAATTGCTGGGGCCCTCACAGCTGCTGGAGCTATTAGTGGGATGCTGCAGCCCCCCCCAGCTTTGGCTCATTGAAAGTGCACCCCAAGACCACCACTCAAGACCACGATCCAGATCCAGGCCTCTCAACTGAAGAGCGTTTGGCCCTGATGCATCGCCACCACCCCCCTGCTATCTGCATGCCGAGGGCTCTGAAGCAGCCCAGTGGAGGCCGCTGCAGCTCTGTTCCTGCTGCTGCAGCCGCCTTCCACTGCTTTCTTGCCCTGGGCTCACTTTGGCCGGACTGCTCTTCTCCTCTTGAGTTAGCAAAATCCACTGACCTTTCTCTTAGCCTTTTTTTTCTTCTAACCTGAAATGTGGTTACTCTGCCTCCAGTGTAGCCAATCTGCTCTCCTGTAGACTCGGCTCCCTGCCCGATGCCCCAGGGCCTGACCTGGCCGGGGTTTCGGCCATGGCTCCCAGACTGCTGGGAAGAGTCCCACCTGCTGAACTGCCTGTAGCAACATATGTGCTTTCTGTCTTTTGGAGATATTTTGGATCTTGAAAATCTGTTTAGAGTCCCATTTCATGAGTTTTTCAGCCTGTTTGTGTGGGAGCTGTGGTGCTTTGCTGCTTCTATGCCGCCATCTTGGCTCTACCTCCATATAGGCAATCTTCAAGCTCTTTATATTTAAAAAGAATTTTCCATGAAAAGTTGAGGCAGGGGAGAAAAGACAGTACAAACTTGGATATGCACTTTCTATTGACAAACTTCTCAAAAGTTATAAGGCTGGTCCTTACAAGAAAAAAAATGTCATTTTCTCATTTTTTAAGAATGAGGTGTTGTACTTGATGGGCACCTAAGTCCTTCCTAGCTTTAAATCTGTGAGCCTCAAAATCCAGACTCCTGAAGTGCAATGGACTCGCTAGCTTAGTTTTGTTTTCTTAGTATTCCAAATACTACTAATATATAGTAGTATGTATTAGTCACTTAGTAAATGTTTGTTGAACACAATCGACAATATTTACCAAAGTCTGTGATCTGATATCAGTTCCTGAAGACATATAGCCATTAACTTCTATGCCATAATGACATATAAAAGTATTTTATGAACTATAGAAATTATTATTCAAATTCCATTTTTGTAGTAAAGGCAATAAAAAGAGGCATGTCCCACTTTTATTTAAAATCTGGTTGCTTATAAATATTTAATAATATAATAATATCTGAGACAAAATCTCTACCAGCATTATGAAATGACATCTAAATATTGAAAGGGGAAAGAAGAAACAATAAAATGCCCTCTCTGTTTGAATTTCATATAAAGAGTAGAAGGTCTAAAATTTTTAATATTATATGTTATGTTTCTTGCATCCATTGATGCAATGAACATATTATGATATTGAATAATACAATGGGCTAGTTACAGAGACAGTCCTCCAGTAGACTTTTTTTTCTTCAGTATTTCTCTCTTCCCACTCTGTTCCCTGTTAGTATGACAGTTTTGTGCTATATTCCAGGTTAAATACTCAGTCCTTGCATGTAAAATGTGCCATGGGCGGGGTGGTAAGGGGTTGTGGGGAAGGGAGAAACCAAGATGATATAGTAAAAGCAGGAAATGGCTTTAGCTCCTGCTTCATCCACCTCAAATACCTATAAAATATAAGTCTAAACAAATTTTAAAGGTACAGAACACACAAAGTGACAGAGAGAAACAAATATGCTGCTGAAGGTATCCTGGCAGGTTGACAGGAAATGTCTATTGCACTGAGTTGGGAACAGAGAGCAATCTCATGTGAGCCGCAATGGGCCTAGACCCAGGTCAGCCAAGACCCAATGCACAAATTAGCCAGAGAAGACTTCAGGAGAGTGAATCATTGGCAGCTGTGGCAGTTTCCAGACCTTATAACCCATATATGCCAAAGAGAAAGTAAAAAGATCAGTGGGGAACACTGTTGATACTTGGTGACAGAAGAACATGGTATAGCCCCTGGCCTTGGGGCAGCAGAGGTGAAGGCAAAGTAAACTGCTGCCACCATAGCTGCTTCTGGTTTCAGGCCTACAGATTACAGGGGGACTAAGTGATTGTCTAGAGGGTATTTGCAGGAATCTCTTTGATGATCCTGAGTCAAGATTCTCCTGCTTTTCTCTGCTTGGATCTGGGTCACAAACTTGGTTGGTGGTCCTGTGATGAGGAGTGCTGGTGAGGCAGAGCTTGTTGAGGCTGTGAGAGAAAGTTCTCCTCACAGTTTTGTGACAGGTGCCTGGAAAACCCACTTATAACAGCAGCGCAAAAACCAAGAAATTTGGGTCACAGCACTCTCCACTCTGGAAGCAGAGTTCTATTGTGGCAAAGAGCTCAAAAGCTAAAATTGGCTGGCAAGACAGGAAAACAGAGGAAGGGCAATCAGACAATAGAATACATTTTGCTGACAAAGGGGAATAAAACATAGAACCAGAAGAAGACAACAAAGTCAAAATTCTTGCATTGAAAACCTCCAAGAAAAATATGAATTGGTCATTGGCCATGAAGGAGCTAAAGAAGGATTTTGAAAAATAAGTAAGAGTAAAAGAAAAATAGGGAAGAAAAATGAGAATGGTGCAAGAAAATCATAAAAAATTAGTCAACAGCCTGACTGAAGAAAAACAAACATGTTAAAAATAGACTAACTCAAATGGCAAAAGAGGTCCAAAAAGCCAATGAGAAGAATACTTTAAAAAGCCAAATTTGCCAGATGAAAAAGGAATTTCAAAAACTCAATGAAGAGAATAATTCCTTCAAAATTAAATTGGAGCAAATGAAAGTTAATGACTTTGTGAGAAATCCAGATACTGTAAAACAGAACCAAATAAATGAAAAACAGAAAGCAATGTGAGATATCTCATTGGAAAAACCACTGACCGGGAAAAAAGATCCAGGAGAGATAATAAAGTGTGGCACGAAAGGAACAAGTGCTACACAAAGGAGTGCTTGTTTACTGTGAAGCAGAATAAACCTTCACATATCCCTTGTTTTAGGTGGCCAGATTCTCTTTCCAATAGATACTATTAGCTTAGAGAAATTATCATCTCCAAATATATTTCCCTCTGATATATCATGTGGCTTACTGATCAGATCTGGGAAACTAGCAATTGCCTCTGATTTAGAAGCAGTTCAATTGACCCAAAAGAGGTTTTGGTTTTGCCTCCAGCCTGGAATAGAATACATGAAGGGTAGGAAATTAGGGCTGGTAAGAACTCTTGAGGGGAGATAAGATACTCATGCAAATACTGTTATTATGACTGCTTCTGCTGTACAAGCATCTACTGCTGTACTAAAAAAAAGTCTGCTGATATTGCTGCATCATTACATGATATCATGATGCAGAAGGCTATTGAAACTTGTCTCTCAACTGCTACTCCTTTATCAAAACCTGATTTTAGTGCAAATCTTTTAATAACAGGGTTACAGAATTTTAGAAATATTGTAGATCTTAGTGGTTACCTAACCTAACCAATATCTAAAAGGAATCCCCATTATAACATGTCTTACTTGACATAGGTTTATTAATCCTCTGCTTGATGACCTCTGAAATGGGTGGATTTGACACATCTTGAGACACCATATTTCCATCTTGTTTGTTAGAAAGGTGTTGCTGCATTTTTCCCAATATAAACTTAAATCTGCTTCTTTGCAACTCCTACCCTTTTTTCCTGGCACAGTTTTCTGAGGCTAAATGCAAAAAGAGTAATGCTACTCCCCCTTAAGATAGAGAGAAAGACTAGGTCTGTAAATGCTTTACTATAAACAACTTTTCAATCAGGAAATTTCCTCTACTAATGTATGTCACTGCTTTCTATGTTAATTATGTTCTTAATGAGTTTCCCTAGAGCATGGAGAAATTAAAGGATTTTCCCGGAGTCACAAAGCCAATATGTGCCAGAAAGAAGACTTGCATACATGCCTTCCCGACTTTGAAGTCTGCTCTATATTCAGTAAATTAAGTTGATGTCCACCTGATAGCTCTTTGAATACTTTTTTGTCCCTTTGAATCTTCTTCAAACTAAATATCGCTACATTCTTAATGTTTTTCTTACACAATATAATCTTAGGATCCTTTACAACTTTAGGTATTTTCCTTTGTGCAAGCTTCAGTTTATCAGTATCCATAAATTATGTCATGAAGAACTGATTTTTGACTCCAGACGAGGACTTACAAGGGTTGAAATTAGGACTGTTGTCTTTTTATACCTGAAGCTATGCCTCACATAACAGAGGCCACAATTTCATTTGTTGTTTTTTTTTCTTTTAAATCATACTACTTACTCATATAGAGTTTATTGCTCTTGATCAGTCATTTTTCAGTTGTTTCTGACTTTTTGTGTTTATAAAGTTCTGTGTTTATAATGTTGATTTTTAAAAACACAAGTGTAAAACATTTATCTTGATGGTGCTTCCTTCCTCTTTCTAAAGAGGAGATAGAACAGAGATGAAGAATGAGATTTATTTTCAACCACGATCAATTGTATTAATTTCTACACTTTTTAAAAATTTTATCTGTATATTGTATATATAGACAATGATATGATTTGATCTCATTTATCTGTTAACAAATGAAAACTTCCATCTTAGGGGGGAGGAATGAAAAGAAGGAGGAAGTTAGATGTTATTGATAGAGACACAAATAAACAAACAAAAAGAAATAACATCATTAAAACAGGGAAAAAAAGATTCAGAATAAAAGGTTTATATAGGAACATAAACAGAGTAATTTTGTTAAGCTCTTAATGTAAATTCACAAATTGAATCATAATATTTTCCATATATTGAAATATTTCTGTTCATTTATTATTAAATTCATAATATTTTTAAAAGATGAGTTGATGTGATTCAATTTTAAAAGAGATACAGATGAAATATTTAATTCACATTGAGTCTAATCTGCTTACAAATATTCATGCTGTTGGAAGCATGCTTTTATTAACAGGGAGTGAGAATACTGCTCTCCTGTGTGCTTGGGCATATGTCTACAATAAATCAGTCCACAGATTTGAGGGCAAAATTAACCTCTTAACATAGATAAGTAGAAAAACTGCAGTGAAGCCTGCAAAGCACATGATAAAATTCTAGTTATGAGAATCAACTATGTTTTCATTAGAGAAGCTTTTCTGTGATATAAGACAGCTGTGTCGGTAGTGTCCCTAGAGCTGAATTTATTGGCTTTGCCAGGACCTTCTCACACTTAAATGTGCAAGAGACTCATGCAATGCTTTTTCAGAAGAAGTAGGGACAGAAAGAAGGAAGGAAGGACGGAAGGAAGGAAGGAAGGAAGGAAGGAAGGAAGGAAGGAAGGAAGGAAGGAAGGAAGGAAGGAAGGAAGAAAGAAAGAAAGAAAGAAAGAGAAAGAAAGAAAGAGAAAGAAAGAAAGAGAAAGAAAGAAAGAAAGAAATGAACAAAGAAACAAAGAAGGAAGGAAGGAAGGAAGGAAGGAAGGAAGGAAGGAAGGAAGGAAGGAAGGAAGGAAGGGAAAATCTACATGTCATTCATAAGAATTTATTTCAACAAGTTTTTTTTAAAGTACCCATTAAATGCAAAACACTGTTTAAGCTTCTGGGAATAAAAAGATTAAAATGAAAAAGAGTCCCTTTGTTCAAGGAATTTACAATTTATCTGAAAAATATCACATTAACTTAGATTAAAAATAAAAGACAATTTAATCATAGACAAAATAACCACAAGAGAATTTAGAGACAGATTCCTGTTTGAAGTGGCACTAAGAAACTATTATAAGAGATTCAAATGAAAATATAGTGTATTCAAGTCAAGGCCAGTAGCCAGTACAATGATACGGAGTTGATAAATAAATTGATAAGGCCAGGAAAAGCTTCCAGTAAGTCACTTGAGCTGGTATATAGAGTACACAAAACAGATTATTTGAAATAAATTTACAAAGGTAGACTGGGATTCTATAGTGGAGAGCTTTAAGAAATAATCATCAGTGAAGTCTATGTTTATTCTATAAACAATAGAGTACTATTGACATTACTTGAGAAGAGAAATAATGTCATCAGACATGTGCTTTTGGAAGAATATTTTGATGTCTGTGAAGACTGAACAAAAAATATTGAAACTAGAAGCACTTAATCTAATTTGAATACTGTTGCAATAGTAAAAATGAGAAGTAATAACAAAGTAGTAGTTGTGTATATTTATAGAATAGGAAAAATGTAAAAGCTATGTATTATGTGGGTCCTTTAGCATTACCATTCATATGTAGTCATACTTCTTTTGGCTCTAAATACTCCATTTTTTTCAGGCATTTGTTTTTCCTGTCTTAAATATATACTGTAATATATCCAATAACAAAGAATATTGAAGTCTTCTGTTGTCTTTTGTATTATGATCAGTGTTCTGTAATTAACTTTTCCTTTATATACATATTATGGCATGTGCTGCATGCATGTTTAATACTGTCATTGATCTATTCTCTATGGTTCCTTTAATCATAGTGTACTTTTCTTGTTTGTATGTAATGATATTTAGAGTATTTATTTTTGCTAGTCTTGATTGGAAACCCTGCACATTTGGGATTCCTTTAAACATATTAAGTTTTGTTTCAGCCTCTCTAAAAATGAGAGGGGAGGGGAGGAGAGGAGATGGGAGAGAGAGAGAGAGAGAGGGAGAGACAGAGAGATAGAGAGACAGAGACAGAGGCAGAGACAGAGAAAGAGAGAGAGACAGAGACAGAGACAGAGAGAGAGATGGGGCAGAGTCAAGATGATGAAGTGAAAACAGACTTGCTTGAGCTCTCTGCCAAAACCACTCCAAATAACTGTAAAAATTTACTCTAAACAAATTCTAAAGTAGCAGAACCCACAAAATGAACAAATTCCCACCCAGACAACCTTGAAGTTTGATAGGAAAGGTCTGTTGCAGCAGAGATTTGAGCACAGTCCAGTGTGGGCCACAATGGTACAGACTGGACCAGAGCAGGTTTCAGGGCACTGAATCACTGACAGCTGTGACAGTTTCCAGATTTCTCAGCCTGCAACCACCAAAAACAACTTAAAAGGTCAGTAAGAGGAACATGGTACATCCCCAGTTCCAGGGCAGTCACAACAGCAGTGGCAGTGGGGGAGGATCAAGCAGCTGAACAGAAGACCATTGAAGGGATCTCTTTGGTTGTGCTGAGGCAGAATTCTCTTCCTTTGCATTGCTTAGATCTGGGTTGCAGTCTGAGGTGATGGGCCTGGGGTGAGGAAGAGTGCTGACATGGTGGAGCTTATTGTGGTGGTGAAGATAGAATTCTCCTCACAGTTCCAAGGCAGAAAACATTGCTTGTAGTTACTCACAAAGCAGAGCACAAGCCAGGAGAGGAGTAAACACCTCTCCTTTGATCATACAATCTTGGAAGAACTGAAAATTGCAGGTCCCTAGGAATAACTCTGAAAACAGCTGTACCAAATCCCTGAAGCCTGGGACAGTACCCTCCAACATGGAAGTAGAGTCTTACTTTAACAAAGATCTTAAAAGTCAAGTAATTGACTGGTAAAATGAGCAAACATCAAGGAGAAAAAGAATCAGACTATAGAATTTTACCTTTATGATAAGGAAGATCAAAACATATAACCAGAAGAAGACAATAAAGTGATAACTCCTACATTCAAAGCCTCCAAGGAAATTAAGAATTGATCACAGGCCATAGAAAACCTCAAAAAAAGATTTTGAAAATAAATTAATAGAAGCAGAGGGAAAATTGGGAAGAGAAATCAGTGATCCAAGAAAATCATGACAAATAAACAGCTTGCTAAAGGAGACCCAAAAAAATGCTGAAGAAAATAGTACCTTAAACAAAAGACTAACCCAAATCACAAAAGAAGTATAAAAAAACCAGTGAGGAGGAGTGTCTTAAAGATATGAAGGAGAGAGAGAGAGAGAGAGAGAGAGAGAGAGAGAGAGAGAGAGAGAGAGAGGAGACAGAGAAAGAGAGAGAGAGACAGAGACAAAGACAGAGACAGAGACAGAGAGAGACAGAGAGAGAGAGAGACAGAGACAAAGACAGAGAGAAACTGATCAGTTTGGTTATGGTTTGAGAGGGAGAAGAACTTAAGATACTACTGACATTTGGTGTAAAAATAATAAAATACAGAGAGACTCAGTAGAATCAAAATCATCATTAAGGCAAATTGACCTAAATGTTGTCATCCTGGTTTGGCTACTTAAAAAAGTTCTGGG
Organism: Pseudocheirus occidentalis; assembly: GCA_028646575.1. Taxonomy (NCBI): domain Eukaryota; kingdom Metazoa; phylum Chordata; class Mammalia; order Diprotodontia; family Pseudocheiridae; genus Pseudocheirus; species Pseudocheirus occidentalis. The sequence goes on along the minus strand of JAQQSW010018589.1, from coordinate 2,898 downwards.
ACTCTAGTTAGGTTAATTGGTCAAAAACCCTCAGTTTCAATTTCTTTACCTGAAAAATGAGTTTGAACTAGGTGATGCCTAAACTAATTCAGAAATATAAAAAGGAAACAAAACTAATTAATTATCCACTAAAATCATCTTTACTTGTATTATTATGGCACTGAGATGACTCTTGGCTCCTGAAGATCATTTATGCATATGTAAGCTCTGACAAATGCTACCAAGCTGGAAAGCTTTCAGGAAAGCCTTCTGTTTCTGTTATCTGAAGACTGATCTCGTTAAATGTAGAGAGACCATTCCCTCTAAAACTCAGTACATCACACACACACAAACACACACAAACACACACACACTTAATTAGCTGTAACTTAGCTCCACTTAAAGTTTGTGTTAAAATCTGCATTAAAGTGATGGAATCAGGATTACAAAATCACAAAATTTTGAAGCATGTAAACAATAGCCCCTGAAATAAATTTCATACAACTATAGTAGTTATGAATGAAATTAGTAGAAAATAAATTTCATTATGACTTGATAACAAAAATAATTCATGTCCCAAAGTACTTCAGCATGTGGTTTTTTAGTTTCTTTTAATAAAAATAAATTAATTCTCTACTGAACATGGTCAGACATAGGCTATGGCTAGCAATAAGTACTTCAATGAAAGGGAAGATAAATAGCTGAATTTCATCTATACTTATATAATTATTCCCACCTTCATTTTTTTTCATTTTATACAACTTTTAACTTTTACAACATTATACCTTTCCCTTATATCCTATCATTTATATTTTGCCAGGCACTGGTAATTAGAATAATAATGATGAGAGTAATCATCATTATCAGAAAAATAACAGCACTAATGATGATGCAATATGTGTTTGTTTTTCCACTCAATATGCTAGGACAGAAGCCCTTAGTCAAATACTTAATACTGGTTGTTAACTACTTCTACCAACACCACCATCACTAACAAAAAAAAAATGAGATTAGTGAACTTAAGAAAACTAAGCTAAAGCTTCTTCACCTTTTCTACAAGAGCTAACTTTGTCTCATTGACAAGGAGTTAGGCAATACAGATATCTTCCATTTTAGGAGGGCTGGGGAAGAAGAGATAAAGCAAAATTATTTTGCTGCCACAAGAGCAGTCCCCTTGGGTCATTTCAATATGATATAGTGTTTGTCTTTCCGTAAACTAAATCTTCAGAGAATCTTTCTTTATCATTGTGATGGATGGTCCACACAAGCACTTTGTGGTCGTGTGGTGGGAAAATATCAATTTGATTTCTAGTTTTACTATTCTTGGGATGCTAATCAGAATAACATATATCCCAATAGAGTTGAACATAAAGTTTTCTTTCCCTGACATTCTATAAATCATATAATTATGGAAGGAAGGATGAGGATGTTGCCAGTGGAAATTCATCTGACATATCCAGATCTTTACATGTCTACTTCTTCTTGAATTTGGCAACACTAATCTTGATGTTGATCTTAATTGAATCCATTTATCTCCTGGGTATAGCAGTTGTAAGGAGCCTGGCATTAAGTATTTTGCCTTTTCTATATAAACCCTTAATAAAATACTGTTTAATAATATACCATTTTCAGACACCACTTCTTCATTTCACATTTCTTAAGTTAAAAAAAACTGTTCAAGTTCCCCTACCCACTTTATAAAGCTAAAGACATTGTTAAACACTTTACAATTCCGTACCCAGTAGACTTCTGTATAGGGAATACATATCACCTATTATGATGAGAATTAAGGTAAAAATTTAAATGATGATTTCCTGAAGGCCAAATCAGTATTACCCCCGAGTTTAAACTCCTATAAAAATTGGCCTTGGAAATTCAAAATAGACTATTTTCTAAGACTCACTCATAATGAGAATTGGAGGTTAGGAGTGACAAAAGTTATCCGTGGTTTACAAGACACCCTGGAGAGATGAACCCAATTCTTAGGAACTAAACTTGCAAATTAATTCTCAATTTCACGCAAAAGTTTGAAATGGTTGTGTTCTGAGTACTGATGTATATGGACCATTTCAGACCTATACTTCAGAATTCTAATAATGACTATGATGGTGTATCTTTTTATTCAATAATTGGACACTTAAATTGAATTTAGGTGCTTAATGATTTAACTGAGCTGAAACACACACACACACACACACACACACACAAGAAACAATAAAACACCAAATCAAAATGCAAACACATTATACTGAATAGGCAAGAAACTTTTCTTCTGATCAGGGGAGTAATAAAATTTCCCCTTTGCTTCCCTTTCCCTTACTTCCATAATAGAAATGACAGTAACAAATGCTTCTGATTTACCCTAATGTTTTCATTATCATGGAAATAACAAAGGAATATAATGCATATTTCAATTCAATTAAGCAAAAATCTAAGTGCATAGTATATACAAGGGACTTTGTTAGGTCCACGGCCAAAGAGGAAATTAAATAGTCCCTACCAACAGGGAGTTAACATTTTACTAGGTCAGGGGAAAGCTTCATAAAGGAGATGGCACCCAGAATAACTTCGAAGACTGAAACATGAACTGGGACTTTTAGAAGTGGAAATATAAGTGTGAGTTAATTTCACCCACAAGTTCTGGTCTTTTCAAACGTACAGAGATGAAAGATTGAATATTTTTGATTGAATTGAATGTTTTGACAATATTAATTTAGGCAAAATATGTTGATAGACTAGTAGACATATGAGTAGAACAATAAAGACAGGTGTCTTAGATATTACACGGGTAGAAAAAGCAAGACTTGGCAGCTGATTGGGCATGAGATATGAGGAAAATGTGAAATAAAGGATCGTCTTAAGTTTACTAAATATATATATACATATATATTTGGTTTATATGTATATATATATATATAT